>JABBMZ010000163.1:0-48864 GCA_013403795.1 Teratosphaeria pseudoeucalypti | reverse complement strand
TACCTAATACTAGAGTAGGGGGTATAGGCGGAGCTACTAGCTCTTACTCTAGCTAGACCTACTCTAACTAGCCCTACTCCTTCTCTTATTACTCTAACTTCTCTAGCTTGTTATTAGAGTTAAGGTTATATCTCTCGACGCTCGCGTTAAGTTTTAGTAGCTATAGTAGTTAGATATATATCGCGACTCTACGTATTATAGTTGGGCTCGGCAGCATCGGGTTCGGCGGTAATAGGCGCGTTAGGTTCGGGTTAGGCTCTACTAGGCGCCTAACTAGTTTTCGCGTTAGTATAGAACTACTCTAATTCTTTAGAGTAAAGCTAAGTTTGATCTTACCCCCCTTACTTTCTTCGAAGAATTTGATAGATCCTATAGTAATTACCTGCCTTAAATTAGGTGCCTAGATCTTCTACATCTTTATAGTACCCTTAATATACCTAATAAACATTCCCTTACGTCCCTAATTTATTAGCTTATCTCTCTACAAATCCTTAGGCATCGACTTTAGATTAATATACAAAACAACCTAGCACTTCTAAACGCGTATATAGTTAACTAACAGTCGTTTCTCTAACTAAGCCTCCTCTAGCGTTAGTAAGAGATTGTTAATCTTAACTAGGCATAGGTTATAGACATATTAGCTCGTAGTTAGAGCTTCTAGCTAGAACTTAATTAGGAGTCTAGCATCCTCTATTATCGCTCTAACTACCTATTTAGTATCTCTAATATGCTTCTTAGTAATACTATTCGCCCTAGAGTCGTATACTTTAGTTAGGTTAAGCTCTATACTATACTCTAACTCCTATTCCTTTAGAATAGATAGGAGTTTACCTATATTGTCGCTTCTTACTACCTTAGGCTTTAAGCTATTAGTCTAAAGCTCGACCTTCTTTTACTAACGTCGAAGTACTTTAGCTAAGTCCGACTTCTTCTTAAGAGGGTACGCCTATACTTTTCGCGAGTAATTGTCGATAATAATAAGGAAGTACCTATACCCTTCCCTTAATAGTAGTAAGAGACTATAGATATTAAGTAAGATAAGTTTAAGGATCTAACGCTTTTAGTTAGTTACCTTTCTCTACTTCCTCTTTATATTAGTAATTCTATATGTCTTGTAGTTAAAGCTATCGACAATAGGTACTAGGTTCTTTAGCGTAGTAACTTTATAAAGGGATCTTAGCTTAGATATGCCGTAGTATAAGAAGCGACGATACTAGAGATTATAGAGTTTATACGCGGCTTAGTTAGAGTTATCTGTATCTACTATTAGAGCAAGTAGAGACTCTACTCTGTTCTCTACTTCGTTAGTCTAAGAGACTAGGGTACTATAGACTTTCTAGAGTTAATAGATACTATAGTAAGAACGATATTTAAGAACTAGATCGATGTTCGAGTTTACTATATAGAACGTATTAGGAAGCATTATTCTAACTAAATCAAATTCCTAGACAAGCTTTTAACCTAAGATTAGAGTAATACCTAGGTTCGGAATATAAAACGTAGGTACTATAAGACTTCCCCTAAACGTATTAGAGACTTCTATTATACCTCTATATCTACTCTTTAAGAAGCTATCCCTAACCTTTATTCTTCTTAGACTAGTCGGGTTTAGGCTTCTAAAGAGATTCTTGTTATTAGATATATAGGCTAATATACTAGAGTTAAGTAGAATCGCATCTTATAGAAGCTTACTTTTATAATTAGCCGTAGCTTCCGCTAACTCGTACTCGTCTTTACTCTTGTTATTAGAGGAGTCCGAGCTCTTAGAGGAACTCGAGCACTCTAAATTAGAGTCGCTAGATAATAATATACTAGCTTTAGCTATATATACCTTACTCTTTTTATACTTCTACTTATTCTTACTCTTATTAGAATGCTTCTTATCCTTCTTGCCTAGTCGCGACTTACTCTAACTAGACCTATTCTTCGCCTTCTTAAGTACCTTAATCTTCTACGTTAGAGTCTTTAGGTCGGTCGTATTCGCTTTTCTTTAGTGCTATAAGCTAGACCTCCTCTTATTCTTCTTCTCCTTTAGTATCTTTTAGTACTCTAATAGGCTTAGGCACTTAGGAATAAGATGTTCGGATAAGCTATAAAGATAATACGACCTAGCTCTTCTAGCCTCTATACTTATTATATAGTTAGAGCCTTATATCTAGGCTTCCTCTTTAAATAAGATATATATAATCTTTACGCTATCCTTTATACCTATTAGGTCGATCGTCCGTCTAAGATTGTAGTATTACTCTAGTAATATGTTTAGTAACTACTAGACTACCTTATTATACGAGTATAAGATCTTTAAGTCTAGCTCGATACTAGTAATCTTACATAAGAGGCTCGATAGAGTTATAAAGGCATTATTAATTATTATGTCCTTATCTATCTCGTAGGTCGTATACTATTACTAGTATACTCTTAACGAAGTTAGAAGGTTTTTAGTATACTTCGTGTTTAAGAGGGCCTATATATCCGTAGCTATAATATACTCTAGTATTAGAGATAAGTCGATCTTATCTAGGCTCTAGGTTATCTCGAATAGAGCTATAGAGTTATCCTAGTACTACTTATTAGTATTTACTAGCTTATACGTATAATTTCCAAATATATACTATAAATACCTCCCTTCTAGCGTAGTCGCTTATAGTATTATTCTAACATTCTAGCTTAAGGAGCTCTAATTAGCACTTTAACTAGCGGCTCTCTAACTAGTAGAGCTCTAACTAGTAGTACCCTAACTAGTACTCTAACCGCCCTAACTAGTAGAGTCCTTACTAAGGTATATATTACTTATCTTAGATACTAACGTGTTAGATTCTAACTATAACTTCTAGGCGCGAGGAGGCGCCTATCGAGTAGGAGGAGGCGCTTATTAAGCGGCTAAAGGAGGAGGAGGTAGTTACGTTATAGTCTCTCTAACTCTTAGAATCTCGCCGTTTATAATCGCTATCCTTAGGCTAGCTAGGAGAGGGGCCTTCTAATCTAGTAGCTATACGACCTTCTTCGATATAAGTAGTTATATTACCTATTTAAACTAGAGCTTATAGTTCTCTTAAGTAAAGGTAGGGACCTTCTTCTAGTCCTTAGTAGAATCTATAGTAAAAAGAATTAAAATTAAATAAACTAGTAAACTAAGAATAAATAAGAGATAAATAAAGTAGTAGTTTTAAGTCGAATCTAGTATAGTTTTTCCTAAGGTTACTATAAACTTTAACTATATCTAGGTAGTTACTAGGTACTTTTATAACTTATATATACCTTAGGAGCTCTCTAATCGGTCCTCTAATTAGCTCTAGTCTTCCTATATAGTACGGTAGCGGCCTCGAGTCTATCTTTAATTAATAAGTAGATTAAGTATACTCTTCTAACAAATTCGACTCCTAGCTATAAGTAAAACCTAGGCTTATAACCTATTAAACTAAGATCCTCTCTCTACTAGATAATAGATTTACGTATATAGAAGTAGCTATAGGAAGAATATATTATATTAGGAAAGGATTATATATCTATACAAACAAATAGTAATAAAACGTCTCTCTATTCTTAAGAAGAAGAATTGTCTCTTCTCTCTCCTCCTTAAATACTACTCCTAGGGCTAAGCTTATAGGGCCTTAGTTAGAGGACTAGTAAGTTATAATCTAGTATAACTCTTCTTATTCTAACTTAAGTAGGAAGGTATAAGACTACCCTTTACTTTTTAATAGCTTCTTCTATTATATAAATCTATTACCTAGTATTAAGTATAGGATCTTAAAACAATATACCTAGGTATATCTAGCTCTCTAACTATACTATTAGACCTATTAGGTTAGTCTACTATATAAGTTATACTCTAATTATATTACTTCTAAATTCTTATAAACGACTCTACTCGACTTTCTAATTAGCTAAGTAAAAAGCGTAGACTATATAATACTAATCTATAATATTTATAATATATAGAATATAGACTTTATTAGTAGGTAAAGCTAACTATATAGTTATAAATATAATATATAAGTATTATATAATATATAAGTCTTATACTAATTATATTGTTTATAAACTCTTATAAGCGACTATTTTCGATTATCTAGTTAGTCTAATAGAAAATATAGTTAATATAATATATTGTTAGTAATATATATAATAAATAGTAGTATATCTACTAATATAGTAAGCGACGCCTTATTCTTCTAAAGGTACTAAAGTATATAAGATATTGTTTATAATAATTTCTATAATAGAATATATAAACAAGCGTATTATAATATATAATAGTCTATATAGGTCTTATATCTCGATCTATAGTCTAGAGAGTATAGAAGCTATTTAGAAAGTTGTACTAGCTCTATATAATATATAAGATACGTAGTTATAAATATCTAAGAGCCTAAGGTATTACTTAGTTATATAAGCCTTAACTTAATATTAGATACTCTTCTTCTTCTTATTAATATAACTAGTACTTATAGTCTATACTACGTCGATTCAACTTATATACGACTCTACGCGTCTAGATCTATAGTTCCTAGCTATACGCGAGGCTTGGCATAACTTTGTTTGCTAGCTTCCATTTTAGGACTACCGCCTACGTAAGTATACTACCTTAAACGGTAATTTGATCACCCCGGTCTGACCGATTAGCAGCGACGGATCGAAAATCATGTCGCAGGGTGTTGCTCCGAAGCGTAGGCGTGGCCGCCCGCGTAAGCACGTCGCCGAATAGATGTGCGAGTACGAGAACGAGACAGACAAGAAAGGCGGGGTAACCTTGCAGGTGCTCACGTGTGCCGGGTATGATGCTACTACACACACTACGCCTCACCTATATCATGCAGATTGTGTGTTGGATGATGATGAGAATGTCGTCGTCAAGGATTGGATGTGTCAGGATTGCTGCGACGCCGTGCCTGTAAGCGACATCGGGACCGAAGACGACAACGACGACGACGTGGATGAGCGCGAATGGGTCGTGAAGGGCATCGGGAATATGGAGGTGAGGTCGAACGGGCAAACGTATTATTACGTTCGGTGGGAGATGAAAGCTGCGACTGGATACCCGCGGTCGATATGCCTTCGGGCCCACTCCTGGATCGGTTTCTGTCCGATCCGACGAAATGGGCGGTGGATGAGGAGGAGGCAGACGAGACTGCCGAAGCTCTCGAAGAGCTTGATCGCCAGAACGGCAATCCCTACCGCGAGGCTCTACGGCTTGGGTACTCCGCCGTCATCAAACAGTTGTGGAAGGAGATCAAGACCCATGGCGTCTGTCGAGACATGCCGCCCGAGTACTTCCCGCAACACGCGCTCGACATCCTCGCTGCCGTGCCATATCGCCTCCTGGAGGTTATTTGCGGGGTCAGTGTGTTTCGGCATGTATTGATCGACAAGACATTGAGCTTCCAGCTCAACGAACAGCGCGACAAAGCATTCGAATTTCGCCCCTGCATCTACCTCATCGAGCTCACCGATCGACAAGGAAGGTCACCAACTCGCGATAAGATGTACAAGCTTATCGACGGAGCATGGAAGTACCTCGAAGTCGATGCCAAGAGCGACGGCGAGGGCGTCTACAAGTGGGCAGTCAGTGTCGATGAAATTGCCGGCAATCTGGACAGTGACGAGAAGCGGGCTATACGGGATGGCAAGCGCAGATACCTCCCGTCCGATAGTGTCGTGGACAACCTCAAGGACTTGCTCAGGAGACTTGAGGACGAGGTCAATGAGCTCCCTCATGGGGATGATCGGCCGCCGTTCGTCTTGAGAGAGACGTCGGCTATACTGACAATGCCGAGCGTCGCATTGAAGATCAACATCTGAAGCATCGGTCAACTAATCAGCTGATGGGTCTGTTTGAGGCTCTGGCGATTGCTGATGATGATCTTGAGAAAGGGGATTATCGACTGCGCCCGCAAATTGTGTTCCCGTCATTCAAGGACGATCACGCCCGTTACGCCGAGCCTATCTTCTCAATCCTCGCCCGGTCGTACACGACTACCGGCCGTGGCTTCAATGCTGTTGAAGGTGGGCTCGCGACGAAGTCGAGTGAGAGATGGGAAACCAGGCTATGGCGACAGTGGCAAAAGGAAGTGGTAGACGAAGGCCTCTTTAAGAGTAACTGCCTAGAAGAGATTAGTCGCTTGGAGCGGCGCAAGCTTGAATTGCAGCAGCTTGAGCTCGACGTTAGGGCCGCGGAGGTTCGTTCTCTCGAGCTTGAGACCGAGAGCCTAGAGCGTAGAACTACTCAGCAGAACGAGATCTACGAGATGCTCGGTAGGCTCGGATTGTAATGTGCAGTCGATTAAATGTATCAGCAAGTAGTCGACCGCATTAACGAGCAGTCTAGCATTTAAAGAAGTAGTGATACGTGTTAGTAGTCAACTAACTGCATCAACTGCATCAACTACTCAACTGTATCAACCGGGTGCTTGACTGTAGAAAAACTGCTCACCTTATAGCATAGCGTCTCAGCTCACTACTTCAGATTGGAATCCGTAAGACATTCTTTGTCGACCGACGTCTCGCGCTAGGACGTGCATGCATTCCGCCGCTAGACGAAGAACATTCTTGGGTTGCATCGGTCGCCTTCATCTTGCTTCCACATGCTACATTCAGACATTCGGTGCACGGCGCAACGTAGGCGGAATCCTGTTCGTGGGATTCGAGACTACATAGTCTTCGAGAGCGCTATATAACATTACTCAATAATATTTATAGCAAAGCTCCTTGCTACCTGCATTCATTGCATGCGAAACAGGCACGTCTTCGACAAACCCGTCGAACAAGAGGATATCCTGCAGGTTGGCACTGTCGTCGGTCGAGTTGACCATATGTCGGCCCTCGTACGCCTCGAGTCTCGCTTCGGGCTTCTGCTGTTGCCACTGCCACCACAGGCGGTCGAGCTGAGCATGGTGGAGGAAAAAGAGGGGATCTGCAGGCGGATCGTCAATCATTGTTCATTGGTAAGATCATTCTCATGCTCACCATTTGCGGCAGTCATGGCCCAGAAGTCGCCTCTGATCGCGGTATGGATGTTGTTGTGCAGAAGAAACTCGATGGCCCATTTGAACTTGGTGTATTCTTCCGCACGCATGATCCGACCGATCGATTCCGGACTAAAGTTCTCGCCGAGAAGTCGATCTAAGGTGGCTTTGTCGGCGAAACCACGGGACAGGCAGTGCGTCTGATAGGTGTGGTTGTACTTGATCGGTCGGAGCCCAGTGAAGGGGCCGTCCTCGACGCAAGTGCCGTGACCAACCGTCGGCTCACCGTTGGGATTGCCGTTGCCACCGACGCCGGTATTGGGGTCCCAGATCGATGAACTTGCAATGTCCATCCAGTCTCGCGTCCAATCCCAGTAGCTTCATGTTCATGTTAGCATCGAGCGATCCCATTCAATCATCCCAAACTTACGGCACGTGGCCTCTGAAGCCACAATGTTCTTTGAGCGCTTTCTCCCATACGTGCAGTGTCCACCGATGCCAGGGCAGGAAAGATGCCGAGTGATGGGCTGTGACGTGAATCAGACTCCGCACTTGAATTCGAATAGTCGATAGGGCCACTCACAGTACCTGCCGATCGTCCCGTGAAGCTGGGCGAAGTCATCATAGAGGGTGCCATTGTGTCTCCAGCGAGAAGGAATCGTGCTCAAACAGTTGACTGATTGGACAAAGTCATTGCGTTCGGTGGCGTTCAAGGCTCGCCACTCCTGGCGCACGGCGAGGGTCTCGCACCCGGTCTGCGAGTCCCGACGGGGTGCAATGCGCTCGCAGATGTCGACCGACAGCAGTGCTATGACGACGAGGAGCACAAGGGTTTTCAGGCAAAGTGTAACGCGCTTTCGCGAATTGTCGGATTCGGTACTGCGGATATGAGCTTCTCATTACAATCATCCTACTGTCGTACATGTACTTACGTCGTTTCCTTGCGCTCATCGACATCTTCCGGGTCTGCATTGCTTGCAGGGAGGTAATCCCACCGCTCGATGAAGTGCCATCTCCATCCCATGGCTAGTCCTCGCTGTCGACTTTCTCGGTAATGATCCTCCCACTGCTGCACCTGCAACGCGGGAGACAGGTCCTCTAATGACAGACAGCGACTTGCACCTACTAGAGTGCCAAGCGCTCTGAAATGCAATGAATGATTGTGAGCGGTACGACGGCTTGCGCGACCTTGTTGCGGGAGTACATTCAGGGGCCCTGTCTGTACAAAAGCCCTTCTCGCTGAGGTAACGACAGTGTAGCCACTTGATAGTGACTCTTTACGATTGACATGCAGATGCTTGGATTTTGAGGGCGGACCAAGGCATCTGAGACTAGTTGGGCATTTGGATGGCACTGAGGAGAGCAGGAAACACCTACCGGAGCGCGGCTTCAGCTCCCTAAGCATAGTACGCGTTGATACCTAAGCTTTTTATCAAAGTTACCTCCTATTAAGGAGAGAGCATGTTGAAACTTGCCCCGGCCCAGGTCGAGGATGATCCGTGCAGGCTGACCCCACTATTTCTGGAATGCGCAGGCACAAGAATTGCCGAGATAAGTAGGTGATGAATCCAAATTGTTTATTACTATACAGACACAAGCGCTTCATCTGAGCATCGTGTCGACAACTCGGCTCTACGATGATAATAAGCCAGACGGCGGTGATGGCGTCGTGCTCGTGCATCATTTGCCCGAGCGCTGCTGAATGACTCTCTCGAGCGACTAACCGGTTGTTCGGCATTACAACAGTGCAGTAATCATAACGGCAACGAAGAACGATAATAATAAAATGCTAGAGCTATAGGCGGGCTATAACCGATGACGAGTTTGCTCTTATCATCAAGGCAGGGCGCTTTTGCGTCATCAGGTCCGTGCTAATATAGGCCCAGCCTAGAAGGACGGGAGCGGGAGGAAGCAATAGAACTCCCGCTTTCCCAAGCAGCCCAGTCGTAGTCGACCAGACCCTAATCAAGCCCTTGGCCACTTGTCACGGGCTTTTTCCAACGAACGGCGGAATGCGTATCCCATCTTCGACAGTCAGCTACCACCATTTTCCTCTGGTCATTCTCACCGTGTTCCGCCCTTGCGCTACGTCAAATGCGAACATCAAGCATGGTCGAATCAGGATATCTAGCAATAGAACGGAGCAACGTCCACCAGCCTGTGCTTAATCTTTCGAAAAGTGCGGCCACATTGTGTTACGATCCTCCACCCGCAGCGCCCGGTCCGTTCCTCATACGTGCTTCCTTGAAATATCTCCTCGCCTACATTTCTGCCGAAAGAGTTGTATTCGGTGTCTTCCATCTCGTAAATAGCCCAGCCTACCCCCAATCCTTCTCACACCCATTGTTGCAGTCCCTGCAAATCAAGTAGCAAGCGGCTGGTCCGATCAGCTAGTCTACAGTCAGCATTTTGCGGCAAGGACAAATGTGTTACAGACAAGTGGCGTAGCATCAATGCAATCATTATACGACAACCGACAATCGCTTTGACAATCTTTGCAGCTTTGAGAGTTGCAAGTGCGTTTTCTGTAGCAGGATAGTCAGTCGGTGCCTCTTCTTCGCTACGCCGTCTGACATACTCTATGAGGCAGCTGACTAGACGCAAATATCCAATCAGAAGGTAGGCTGCCCTCATCCTAGTCGATAGATGCAGGAAATCTGGTTAGGAGCTCTGAAACTCTCTTGTTGTCGTGAAGTGTACGGAGGACGGACAGAGGAAAGGCTACGAAGGGACGTATATGTACTCGGTAGTGGTTTCGTGTTGATAGCATCGACTTGCCCGTTAGAGTACCTCCGTATTATGTAGCACAGACAAGGTAGCCTCAAATTGTGACCAAGATCAGACAGAAATCGCAGTTGTTTTCGCCGATACTACGGAGGCACTACGGTCGCCATTGCACAATCGGAAGGGACATGGTCCTAGGAGGTAGTACATGGATGCGCGGGCAAGGTCGGCTCTAGTTGACAAACTGCTTCACGACTTCGGCAGTTAGAGTGGTTCGATACATACCTGCAGGTGACTGTAGGAAAGCCTGGTAGTTATGCTCTCAACTTCTCAAAATCAATTGTACTGTTCTCAATACGGAAGTAGTTTTTAGCAGCTATCTCTCACCTCTCTTTCTGATGATGAGACGCATATACAGATCGTCCATGTTCAAGGCGGTCGACTTGAGATCCCGCTATGTCCTTCTGAATCCGTACGCACTTGTGCATTATTTCTTGCTGTCGCAGCCATTGCCCGACGTGTCGCCTCGCAACGAAGCGACTGACCCACTTTTACAGCAAGAATATACTCGCTGTAAATACAGAAGCTCTCATAGAAATTCGCGATGCCGCATGCATTTCTGGTCGTGGGTCAATGCTGCACAATCATTTTCCCACCTCCAGCGACATGCGGACTAATAAGACCTCGCCGGCCACGCATCAACCAACCCCTCCCAGACCGTCACGTTCCCAAACTCGACACCCACGGAGCCCTCGTGAAAGAAGGCCAGTTGGGTGCTTTCGGCATACCAGGACCAGACCCAGGTACTCAGCACGAACCGCTCATTCGCAAAGACTTCCACAATGCTATTGTCCACGATGATCGTCAGGTCGAGCCGCTCGATCGATACGGTCCCATCTGACGACGCAATGTCGAATAGTCGAAGTCTTCCGGCCTCATTGCTGGTCACGATACCCGGGGTGGTCGCATTCGCGGCACTGGAGTTGGACCGATCGATGATCAGCGACTCGTTGGAGAACTGGTAGTAGACAATCGTCGATTCCTGGTCCGAGGTGAGGATGCGGAGCCCTGCTTGGAGGTCTGAACTCTTTCGGGCTGCCGGAGGGAACGTGAGACAGGTCTTGAGCATGAATGCTTTGCTGACCGGGCTCTGCACGAAATCCACGCCGCTGCTATCAGACACAGTGTTCGTGCGGGCTGGCTCGACGAAAGTCCTCGTGGCCTTTGACATGAATGCCGCATATACTTCCCGGGCGATGGTCTGCTTCAGCGTCGTGAGCTCAACAGTCCCGGCCGTCGTATCTCGACCAGCAACAATCCAGGACGCCGGGCCAGCGATCAGCCCGTTGTCCACCACACTCGCAACAGTCCCTTGTGCCAATTCCCGGACCGTGGTCAGCGCACCATCCCAACCTTGCTGTGCCGTCGGGAAACCATTGTTGCCGAAATCATTGTTGGTGAGCCACAGGTAGCTGACGAAGCGGTCCGTAGACGTGCCTGATGCTTCCGAAGGCGTAGAACCCGATGGTAGGAGCTTGCCCGCCGCAGCATATGCCGACATGCCCCAATCGAGCTTTCCCGCCATCATAGGCTCTAGTTGCACACTGCCATTCGGACCAGTCGTCAGATCATGCGCGGCCCATAGCATCTCGCGAAACTGCGAGACTTGAGGGATGATGGGCGCTTCGGACCACTCGGCGCCATCTGTCACGAGCAAGCCGTCTTAGCATGGACTTCTTCAGCCGCGTGTTCGATGAGGACCTACTCGTGGTGAATATCATACCCTCCGCGTCGTAACCGGTCTGACTCAGGCCGAACACATTGACCGTCTCGAAATTAAAGCCCCAGCGTCCTGCCCAGGTCCCGTCGCCCCACGTGGAGTTGGCCGGTTCTTGCCACCACTGCCCCAGAAACTCCCAGTCTCGAAAGTTCGCATCGTACTGACGGAAGAGAAACACACAGGGTCCAACATCATATATCCCACCACTGATCGTGGTATACCACGTTCCATTGGCACTGGCAACTGCCCGATCCAGTCGCGGGTTCTGAAATACATATGGATCTCGAAACCCAGTCGGGTTGGTGATTGGAAAGGGCGGGCCGGGAATCACTGGGCCCTGCTTGACCTTGGTGAAGTTGCGACCTCCGTCATAAGTCACTGCCAGACTCTGCGTCTCTGAGCCTTTGATGTACGGGATGGTCCAGGAGATCGGTAGACAGGAAACGCTGGTATACAACAGAGTCGGAGTCCCGTTGATGCCGCTCGGGATCACTGAGCCATCGAACACTGCGACCGGATCATTGATGCCACCGTTGTATATGATGGTGGGATTCTCGTCGACGTCGAAGTAGGTGACTAAGTCGTCGGTGATCGCACCAGCGATACCTGAAGGGCCAACGCCGGCAGAGAACAGGTAGCCTACGTGAAACGAACCATCTGCTGGATCATAGAAATGTGCACAAGGATCGCCCGTGTGTCCGTAGGGCGGCAGGACATGGGACTTTGGTCGCCACGTGTAGTAGATTGTGTTGTTGAACAGGGTCGATATGTTCGGGGGCGGCGCACGGTAGTCGATGATGACGGCCGATGAGACACAGTTGAACAGAGTCGTTGCAAGTGCGGTTCGTCTGAACAAGTCCATATTGCGGGATGGTTTGGTGTAGAGTGATTGCGTCAACACATCCTGGCATGCAGGTGATCATGTTGCCGTCTTGTACCTTCTTTGACGGACGAGAGGAGAACCTCCCCTCCGCACCTCACGCTCACGCCACGACAATCGGCCAGGCTCGTCCCTGATGGACGCAACCGCGGAGAGGAGTCGATGCCGTCAACCTGGTTGAGTCGGTCCGACTGATGGTGGAGAAGTGGAGGAGAAATATGTTTCATTTTTTTTATTAGAGTTAGTTCATGGCGTGTGTAGAACGAACCTAAAGCGACCTGCATACCCGTGTATTAGCGAGTTACGCAACTTAGAATCATTCTGTCTCTGAACAACCACGTCCCGTAGTAGAGTATCGAGCATTGGCAGGGCGTCCTAGCCTGTCGTGATTGACAGTGGTGGACATTGTACCTACTGTACTGCTTTACTAACAAATAATCTCAAACCTGTCGCGGGTAGAACAACAGTACAGGTAGCGAATTAGATCCACACAGAAACGTCTTGCTGATGCTAGTGACTTCAGCTATCAGGACCATACGCTTCATCCTCAGATCTCAGAAGACGGATGAATGCACCGGTTGAGGAGAAGCCGCACTACAATGCCCGAACACTGTCACGCGACACCCCTGTCGACCATCAGCTATTGGCCAAGTCTCACAGTGTCTCTCTAAGATCACAATCGACTGGCTCCGCCGCAGCTGGACTTTCTCGACCTGAGACACAAGGATCGGACTCGCCACACGCCTCCAAATGATGGGCAACCTAATGCGACTGGACCCGTATATGATAAGTACTCCGCCCTGCTTGAGACTGATTATCCTCACCACAACGACGAACATGAAAGCCATCACCAACCTCGTCGGGCTCCTAAGCCTCATCACATCCACGACCGCCGCAAACTGCCAGAACACCGGCCTCACCAACTGCGACACCAGCGGACCGCAACCCTACACTTGGCGCGTACGTCCTCTCCCATTCATGGTAGAAGCCTTCTTGTAACCACAATGACACGACAGTGCACCCCCACCCCCGACGACCCGGCCATGACTTACGGCCCGCCAAAAAACGACTGCTGGTTCTTCTCCCGATCGTCGGTGCCGGACAAGACTTACTGTGTACGTTGCCGATAGATCTGATCGTCGAGTATGAGCTGATGGTTGGTGAGATCGTAGTGCAAGAATGCTTGATTGAGTTGTTGTGGGAGAAATCATCGAGAATCTACAGGATCAGTGATATGCTTGTCCAGTTTTGCCTAGAGAGGGTATCAGTCCAGTCATGCCTCGTAGCTCGCAGTGAAAGTTCCTCAGAAATGGAAATCTGCAGATGCTGATCTTCCTCAGCAATCATACTTGCCTTTGAGATCTAACGCCAAGTCATGCAATTCTTCAGATACTGGCTCAGAACCACACGAGTCCAGACGATAGCCCGCTAATCCTTGGACCCACAAGCCGCACGCAAATCCTCTCACACGATGCCTCAAAACCGGTCCAGCCGTCGTCCAGCCCAAACCAACACTCCGCACCACCTACGGCAACTTGACCTGCCCAAGCGCCTTAACAGCATCCTCCTCCCTCTCACCCCTCATCTCCATCTTCTCCTCCGTGTAGATCCTATACTGATTCTCAATCGCGTTAAACGCCGCGGCCCCTATAAGTGCACCCCCCAGAGCCTTCCACCGATGATTCTCCTCCCCCGCGAACCGCCTCGCAGTGATGATCCCGATCGCCGCGCCCGCGCCCGCCGCAAGGAGCCCGTCATAGGACGAGTCAAAGGTGCGCTCGATGAGGTTGCCGTCGCGGCGGGCTTTCATGGAGTACCACATCAGGCCGTCGTCGTGGTTGGCGGCATGGTTTTGTTGTTGGAGTCCATCCTGGTTTTGGTCTTGAAAAGGGGGAGCAGAGTCGCGCTTCTGACCGTTTCGCTGACTGCGAGCACGGCGGTCGCTTCGATCTCGTCGACGTTCACGAGAAGACTCATCATCGCTGGGTCGATTATGATACTTGTCCCGCCTGCGAGACGGGATGGGTCGGTAATACGCCGAGTCGTGTCTGCCGCGATCATACGGAGGCAGATGACCATTCGCATCCGCCCATTCGCGCGTCCGGCGGGTCCTGGTCTGATCTACCGCATAGCTCCTCTCGTCCGCATATCCCTCCTGATCAAGCTCTTGTGCTGCAGGACTTGGAGGCCGCACGATCGCCAGTTCCCGCTGCCCAATGGCGTCGATCTGATCGAACGGGATTTCCTGGACCCGTCTGTCACGCGCTCGGTCGTTCGTCCTCGGATCGTATGTGCGGCCGACGACGGAGCGAGTAGAAGAGGCCATTGTGAGCTTCGAGACAGAACGAGCGGGACATGATCTTGAACACTCGCAGTCATCATCTTACTGCTACACGGGCTACGTTTGCCCTCCTCACTGGGCACACGTCAAAAAAGTCAATAGTGGAATCAAGGCACAGCAATTCGTGGAGCGTGCGAGTCGGGCATCGCATTGGAGGATCATCCTTGCCGGTGTTGCCGTCGACTCCAGGTCTTTCGTGCCTCAGGCTTGCAAGTGACTGACGGCGTCGAGACAGCCAGAAAACGCAGAGAAAACGACGTGTGAAAGGAGCCGTGATACGATCAAGCTGGTGCTACGAGCAGAGATTCTTTTCACTCATATCTGGCCTGTGTCGCGCAATGTCTAAGTGATACAGTATCAAACATGCCATGTTATGCAACTCCATCCCAACCGCCCAGTTCTCTGGTAAAGTACAGTCAAGTACAGCCTTTCGAAGTCGAGATCGGGTATCAAAACGCCCGTCGTAGCACTGCACAGATCTTTCATCCATCTTCGGGCAGTCGTGACATGATCGCACACTCCGCCGCAGTGGTGCAAGCCTGTGCAAGATGATCTCTGCTTTGCCTCAATCCTTCTCCAGATCGAAACGCCCTCAGTCCAACACTCGCGTGATCAACCCAGTCGCGACAGTCCTTCCGCCCTCACGAATGTTGAATCGCTGACCCTGCTCGACGGCAAGAGGCTTGTTGATCTCGCAGACCATCTCGACATTGTCCCCTGGCATGATAGCCTTCTCATCTTTGGCGCCCTCGCTGCCCTCCGGCCATGTCAAGGTCGCGGCCTCGTCGGCGGTCCGGATGAACATCTGCGGCTTGTAGTTGTTGTGGAACCCAGTGTGTCGGCCGCCTTCTTCCTTGGTGAGGACGTACATGGATGTCAAGAACTTGCGGTGAGACTTGGTCGTGCCTGGCTGAGCGACGACCATGCCCCGGAGGACATCCTCACGCTTGACACCACGCAGCAGGAGGCCGGAGTTGTCACCGGCGCGAGACTCGTCACAGGACTTCTTGAATGTCTCAATGTCCGTGACCTTGGTCTTGATGGGCACCTTGTTCTTGCCGACCAGCTCCACCTCCGAGTCCTTCTTCAGCACCCCACGCTCGACCCGGCCTGACGCGACCGTGCCACGGCCGGGAATCGAGAAGACGTCCTCGACCGACATGAGGAAAGGTTTGCTGATGTCGCGCTCGGGAGTGGGGATCCACTCATCCACGCTCTTCAACAGCTCATCGATCTTCTTCACACCGATTTCCTCTTGACGGTCCTCCAGCGCACACAGAGCGGAACCCAGGACGATCGGGGTGTCGTCGCCCTCGAAGCCGTAGGAAGACAGCAACTCCCTCATCTCCATCTCGACCAGCTCCAACATCTCCTTGTCCTCGATGGCATCCACCTTGTTGACGAACACGACGATGCGCTTGACACCCACTTGTCGCGCCAGCAGCAGATGCTCCCTCGTCTGCGGCATCTGTCCGTCACTCGCCGCCACGACGATGATGGCGCCATCCATGGACGCGGCCCCGGTGATCATGTTCTTGATGTAATCGGCGTGACCGGGGCAATCGACGTGGGCGTAGTGGCGGGAGTCGGTCTGGTACTCGATGTGGGCGGTGGAGATGGTGATGCCGCGCTTGCGCTCTTCGGGGGCCTTGTCGATGGCGCCGTACTCGAGGAAGCTGGCGTAGCCTTTCTCGGCTTGCCGCTTAGTGATGGCGGCGGTGAGGGTGGTCTGGTCGAGACATCACCATGATCAGTACGCGCCACCCTCCATATCTGTATGTCGTACCTTTCCATGATCGACGTGGCCGATGGTGCCGATGTTGACGTGCGGCTTGTCTCTGGCGAAGGCGGTGGCGTATGTCCGTGATGCGTTCAGGAATTGTGCCTGTCCCCTCGCGCTCAATGCCTGCTGTGCCGGGTTGATGCTACTCCGGGCGCTCAAGGCGCGGGAGGTGTGAAGGATCGTGCGAGCGAAAGACATGTTGGGTCAGGCCACCACTCCGAAGCAGAGAAGAAGAGATGAGAATAATACGGTGCTCGGGGGAGACGGACTTGGGAAATTCTGGAGATTCGTTTTCGATGTCTATGATTGGCTGCGGAGAGCGGAGGTGGTGATGAAGGTGGTGATGGGGAGCTACATGTAGATATGGATACTGATCGCTTGTACGACTACTTCGTCCTGAATTTCACCATCTCTTGCTCAGTTCGACCCATCGTAGGGAATATCGCACTCCCACCTTGTCATTACGCTCCTCATCACGATACACGACTTTACCTTTCCACGTCTCGGGACCTCGGCTTAAGGTCGAGCTCCCGTGAGCGTCAAGCAAGCTGCAGTAGAAGAGACTCACTCGTTCGGCATATATCGTCCCAATGCTCCTCCGACAATCCTGTCGACGCCTCGCAGCAACGCCTGCCGTTCGTCCGCCCGCCATGCCGCTCCGTGCGAAGATCACCAACCCGACCATGATGACTGCCCGATCGGTGAGGATGGCCTGGTCGCTCCCGCACACCCACACGTTCGCTGACTGACCCAGCCTGGATAGTTCGCCTCAGCAACGGGCTCCGAGATCAAAGAGCTGCCCGGTGATGAGCCACACGATGTCCTCTTCAACAGCAGCTACGGCGTACGAACCATCACCCTCAACCGGCCCAAGAAGCTCAACTCGCTCAATGGCTCCATGGCCCGCAAGATCGTGCCGAGACTGCTGGAGTGGCAGAAGAGTCAACTGGCCAACGTGGTCATCATGAAGGGCGAGGGGCGCGCCTTGTGCGCGGGGGGAGACGTGGCCGCCCTGGCCTTGCAGAACAAGGAGAGCAAGGAAGGCCAGCAGGCCAGCAAGGACTACTTCGCCCTGGAGTACAAACTGGACCATCTGATCGCGACCTACGAGAAGCCCTACGTCGCCTTCATGGACGGCATCACCATGGGCGGAGGCGTCGGTCTCAGCCTGCACGCACCTTTCCGCATTGCGACCGAGAACACCGTCTTCGCCATGCCCGAGACCAACATTGGGTTCTTCCCCGACGTCGGCGCCTCGTTCTTCCTCCCGCGGCTGGACGGTCAGCTGGGCCTGTACTTGGCGCTGACCTCGGAACAGCTCAAAGGGGTCGACGTCTTTTTCGCCGGAATCGCAACCCATTACATCGACTCCTCCTCGCTCCCGGATCTCGAAGCCCGTCTCGGCGAGCTGCAGTTCCAAGATTATAACTCCCTCCGAAAGCGCCTCCAGATCGTGAATCAGACCATCGAGGAGTTCACCACCGGCCTACCGCATGACAGGAAGCTCTCCCATTCCACCGTCGGCGGCAATATTCGCCAAGCAATCGACTACGCCTTACAGCCTCTGAATTCCCTCGACGACATGCTCGACGCCCTTCAGGGTCTGTCTCTGAACGCACTGGGCACAACACCACCGGAGGTCCAAGATTGGGCCACCAACACCCGCAAGACCATCCTCCAACGATCTCCAACCTCGGTAGCAGTAACGTTTCGCCAACTCCAAGAAGGCCAACGTTGGAACATTGCACACACCTTTCGGAAGGAACACGTCATCGCCTCGAAATTCATGGAACATCCCGATTTTGTTGAAGGCGTTTCCGCCCTACTAATCAACAAACCCAAGACCACGCCCCACTGGTCTCCACCCTCCATTCCTGAGGTCAGCGAGAGTGCTCTGGACGAGTTTTTCGCGCCCGAGCCGACGCTGCAGCTACTGAACACGGGTGATAATGCCGCATATACAGATTACCCACACGCCTGGACGAGTCTGCCATCGGACCTAATGGTACAAGAGTTTGTGCAGAGGGGCCGCCAGCGCCGGCAGAAGGTGGTGGAGGAGTTCATCCAGAGGTATAACGGCAAGCAGGGTGTCCAGGAGAAGGTGGAGGATGTTATGCTTCGCAAGTGCGTGGAGGGTCGCGACGGCAATCTGGCTTGGAAGAGTTAAGGCTTGTATGAGTCCGTACGTGTAAGCACATGCGCCTATCTTCCACACTATTTCGCACCAGCACAATTGTCTCACTCAAGACCCAAAAATGCCCGCGGCGATCCAATAAGCATATGTTTCGTGGAGATTAATGGTAGTCACACGCACAAGTCTGCGGTGCACTCCACACCACGAGTTCAAGACGCTGTTCTCTCTACCGCCCGCTTCGCACAGACATGCTCGTTGATCCCTGTCGTTAGAGCTCGCGAGAGTCGGTGAAAAGAGGACCTTCCCACTCGCCGCGAAGCTAGAGCCACACTGAAGCAGAAGGCCTCCTGACCAGGACGCGGCCAAGCTGTGTCTTGCAGCTTGACGATAAGAATATAGTCTTGCCAGCAGACTTCTGCAGCCTCCAAGCTTTTCAATGTGCTGGTTTCACCAATGGACATGACCGTCGCAAGACAACTCCTCGCCGCAGTGTCGAACCTTCGAACTCGGGATCACTCTACCAAAGTAGAGCCAAGCTCTTGTCTCAGCAGCTCCAAGCCAGGGGACCGGCCTGGTGGATCTTCAGGAAAGATCCCTTGCCAGCAGATCTTTTGTAGTGTCGAGGCCTTTCAAAGGTGCTGGGCTTGATGCTGGTGGACATGATCGCCGATTGCCCGGTCGGACATCAGCTGGAATGATTCAAAGTCCGGGAAGTCACTCCAGGCGTGGGTTTGGCATACGGCATATACCTTAATTTTGACTCGCGATGCAGCGACAGACAGCTCCACGGCATCGGCTTTCCGGGCGCCAGAGGGCTCTGTGGCGTCCTGGGCAATGGAAGCTGGGGTGGGTGCTCAGCAGGCCCGTAGTGGGCGTTCAATTGTTGTCCGTCAAATCGCTGTGTCGAGCAGAACGTGCTGGCCACATGTGGATGGAGCAGTGATCCTCAGGCCGGATACTACACTCTGTCAACGCATTGTTCTCCGGCATAGTCAGCACTTTGCTCTTCTCGGATTTGGAGAGTGCTCTACAGCGTTCCGCATTTTCCTGCTGTCGTCTAAGCCCTAGAACGATCAAAAGGCGTTGGGGAAGCATAGTCGACCTGCATTCTGCATTCTGCACCGAGATCGAGAGCCTTGCTGCAATCGTATTGAAAACATTCGCATTGGATGGACGGTAGTGTTTGAAGAATTCCGGCATGGCAAGAGGACATGGGCTCAGTCAGGTACAAACTTGTCTACCGTACCTGGAGCCATTGAAGTGCACCCTGCACCCGGGTCACCAACCAAAGGCACGAACACCCAATGGCAACGTCGGGCGGACGTTCCCGTAACGTGGAAAGCTTTGTACAACGCCAGCCAAGTCGGATTAAGGCGTTCAAGCTCGTCCGGATGTCCGGGCGTGTGTGTTGTTGGTCCTTGGCATTCAGTGATCTGATCGTCCAGATCAAGGGCGTCCCTAGCAGAGAATCTCGTTGTTTTGGGTCGTGCCACGGGGAGAAGAGCGCGAGTGGAGCCCATTGGCCAGGAGCTTGTCGGCACGCCATCTTGGCGGTCCTCGAGGCTGTCCTTCTCATGCACAGTGGTAGATGGGTTTGTGACTGTATATGCTTCGCAGGATGTAACAAGACTCCATCAAGAGCCAACAATTGAACCATCGGTTCAGGATAATCGCCCGGGGTGTTCGAGGTCTACCACGTGGATTTAGGATTTGTGACGATGCTGAAGCTTCTGTTACATATGTACTTTGCAGAACCCTATCGCCAAAGGGCCACGGAGCGCCGTGTGGTCGATATGTATATGCAGCTTACGAGCAGAATGCCAGCGGCGCAGCAGACAAGATTGAGTGGGCATGTGGAGATCGAGCACCGACTCGGCGCGACGGCATTGGTGTCGCTGGCCGGGCTTGGGGAGATCAGTGTATAAGTAGGCATGTTTTCCTGCTCACATTTTCGTGTCAACATTACAACAAGCCACAGACAGGAGCAGCCCGACAGCGACTTCCCGAAGGCCGTCAACTCAATCGTCGTTCAATCACTCGTTCAAAGTCACCATCAACGACCGTTCATCATGAAATCCGCAACCACCATGGCTTTCATCGGTTTCGTCCTCGGCGCCAGCGCTGCCGCTGTTCCTGGCGGGTGGGGAAAGGACAACGGCTCGGGTGGTAAACCCAGTGGCAGTGATGGCGGTTCCGGTGGTAGCGGCGGTTGCAAAGCTAGTCAAAAGGGCTACTGTTGCGACAAAGCCGCTGTGGCGGACGTGTCGCTCCCCTGCAGCGCCATTAAGACGAGCCATGTGATCCGCCTGCTTGAGCCACGTCCAGTTAACGAAAGCGTGCAGTGGGAGGCACCTGCGATGCCACGGCATATTGCTGCGACCAGCCGCAAGTGGTGAGTTCAACCCCTACTGCCACGACGTACTGAGAGTCGCAGCTGATCTGTGCCAGGGATTCATCAATGTTAATGTCCTCAATGCCAATTGTGGCGGGAAAGTCCTTTAGGTGGTGGCTGTCAAGTATGTTAGCAAGGGTGACGAAGCACGATGATGAGACATATATGAGGCAGGCACTTGGAATGTGAAGGTTTTGATTTGGGTTGACCAACTGGCAAGGCTCAACGCCGTAGCGAAAATGATATGACGATTTGTTTGAGGTCTCGAACGAGCTCTGCAGTCCCAAGCTTTGAGCATTTCGGGCATTGCGTGTGAGGGAATGACCCCAAGTACATGTACCTCTAATAACAATAATGCTGGTCGACGGCCGGCAGACAGGAGCATAATAATAGTCGTAGAGAAGGGCGAGGACATGTACATCTGAGAACATCATGCCAGCTTCTACGCACGTAGCCACCCGCGTGTGCGATTGTCTCGACTTCATGTCGTCGACATGCATGACATAGATAGACTGAGATACCAGAGATGAGGATGTAGTCACCTTGCACTGCCCTCCGGATTCCTCATGTCAATACAATGAGTGTCCTCAAGCCCTCTCCGGCCATCAGGAATGGAGTGGCCCGCCTGAATACTGACACCGCACGCTCCACCCTCTCTCATGCCTCAAGATGCTTCTCACAGTCACTTGCGAGGGCCCATGACAGCGATGGCCCTCCCGTAGCACCAAGACTCCAATTCCCAAAGCAACAACACTCCGACGACGTCTTGAAGCTCGCTCGCCTCGCGAATGATGCCCGCCACAACGACAAGCGACTCGCACAACTCCTGACCAAGACTGACCCCGCTCTGGATCAAGCAAAAGCCTATCGAGTCGCGGCAGCAATCTGCCAACTCCGCATGAAAGAAGGGGAGCGTCCCATCGGCCGCAAGATCGGTTTCACCAACCGGCACATCTGGTCCGAGTACGACATCGATGCATCGAATTGGTCGTACATCTACAACACGACGAAGCAGGACATCCGTACGGACTGCAACAAGCAGAGAAGCCAACCCGTCAACATCCTGGAGATGTCCAATCTGGAGCCAAGGTTGGAACCAGAAATCATCTTGCATGTGGCGAAGAAGCCGAACAGCGGGATGACCGATGTGCAGATGTTGGGTTGTGTCGATTGGGTGAGTCATGGCTTCGAAATCGTGCAGTCGATCTTTCCGGGGTGGAAGTTCTCCGCGGCTGATACCACGGCGGCGTTTGCACTGCACGGGAGGCTCTTGGTCGGGGCGAAGGTGCCGGTCGCGAAGCTTGGCGCCTCCAGCGAAGATGTGGTCAAGCGGCTGGAGACGTTCAAAATCTCGCTGTCGAGGAATGGGGACGTGGTAGATCAGGGAAGCGGGGCTCACGTGCTGGGAAGTCCGCTCGAGGCGTTGAGGCATCTTTGTGGGCTGTTGGAGCAGGATGAGCATAATGCGCCACTGGTGATCGGGGAGACGGTGACGACTGGGACGCTGACTCGGGCATGGGAGCTGCAGGACGGAGAGGTATGGAGCACGGAGGTGGAGGGCATCGACCTGCCTGGGTTGAAGCAGACTTTCCGGGTACGAGACTGATGATGATATGGTACGAGTCACGAGATTTCGGATACGAGACTGATGAGGAATATGTTACGGGTCACGAGGCTGGTGCAAGATGGAAGCCACCATCAAACCAGAACTCATCATTGCAAGACTGCGGGCATCATCTGGACGACGTGTGAGGTCTAGAGATGAGAACAAAGTGCATCACTACCAGAAGCAAAGTTGTTAGTGGACCGCAGCTGATCGCGAGGGCACTATACGTTTGCAACGAGTATGGTGGCCAACGAAGTTCCAGCCGGCGTTTCCAGCGTGCGAAGATGCAGGAATTCCTCAACATTGTGTAGCAATGGCTATTCTAGCTGGCTGGCAACGCATGATAGCTGCGCGGGGCTGCAAGCGTCGTCTTCGTGGGTGAAGAGTCGATGTTTGCAGCGTGGATGCGCTGGCCAGTACAGGTAATCGTTCGCCATGGGGTACTGAGACGGAGAAGCTTGTGCGAATTCGGCAGGAGCGGTCTGACAGGTCGCAAGGTCGCCTACCCGACCGCTTAAAGGGGCTGGTAAGGAGTCGAAGAGATTCTAGACAGCTGCGAGATATGTGATCGCTGAAGCTCAGCGGATGATGCTATGATTGTGCGCGTAGAGGTGTATCTGAGTGTGGTTCAAGTTCGCTGTAGGTACTCTGATGAAGCGACTGCTGCTCAACTGCATTTTTTCATTGATAAGAGAACCTGCCCATTCAGTCCTCACTCGCTACATATGAAAGGACCATGCCCCGCCAGCAGGAAACGTGAAGCATCTCGAGCTGCCTCTTAAAGGCAGTCTATTGGACGATGTATAGGGGACACATTGACCTTTTCTCAACTTCGAGAGGGCGTCAACGAGCCATACCATTGAGTCCGGCACGGTAGCCGTCATTCGGTCATGTTCTTGTTGTATCGATGCTTCTTGCGCTGCGTCTTGAACGTGCCCACCGACACGATAGACAACGACATCAACAGTTCATGACATTCCAGACACCAAGCCACAAGTCCCTGCCGATGACAGAAGAGATGAAGATAATAAGAGAGACAAAATACCACCGCGCTAGCCTCGGGTTGGTCGGTATCTGCATGGTGAACTCTCATCAGTCGTTTGGCTAGAGCGGGCATTGCCAAATCAATTGCAGAGGAATCCACTCTGTTAATCACTCGACCACGTCAACATGAGGATGACAAGATGTTCACGTCAGCATGTCGACGTCGAAATTTTGTAATGCAGTAGGATGATGGAGACCGGCGAGGGAAACTGACGAAAGGAAAGAAGACTGCGAGATCTGGATCAGAACGATAATCGATTCCACCTTGACGGGTATCGTACTACTCAACTTTCACAATGGCTCAGCTTCCGCAGCGACCGCAGCTTCCTCCCTTCTAATCTTTTCCTCCAACCTCCTCTTCTCGGCATTCTTCAGCCGCATCATCATAATCTCGTCGCCCGCAGGCGTATTCGGGCCTTTTGGTGTCCCACCAGGCGTGCCCTTGAAGCTCGCAAACGAAGGCACTCGCTTCAGACCATGCCCGTTCAGCTGCGGGGTGCTCGGACTGGCAGCCGACGCCTCGAAGATGGCAGTCCGATCTTTGACGGGAGTGCGAGGACGAGGTTTGGGGACGTACTCTGGCTCCTTGCCTGACGCCCAGCCGACTTGCTCGAATACGCTCCAGGTGGCGGGGTCGTCTTTGACCAGGGTGTCGAAGTCGGCGATGGCGGCGTGGGCACCGACGATGCTTTTGAAAACCAGGACCGCAGTCACGATGGGGACTCGGTGCTTTTCGCCTTCTATTTTGATTTTCTTGTCGCGGAGTATGGCTTCTTCGATGGGCCCGAAGCGTGCGAAGAGGGAGGTGATGCGATGACGATCTAGATGCTCGGTTGATGCGTCCTTCCGATACCTTAGAGTCACTGATCGGTCGACTTCAGGCGTGCTGCTCGAGGAGATGTTCGCGGGACGATTTTGCTGAGCGTCATCGTCCTGACCGGTGTCTCCATCCTGCCCCACCGCCTCCCTCCTCAACTGCTCCTCTCGCTCCTTCCTCCTCCTCTTGCCGTCCTCTGCCAAGCGTCTCAACTCGCGCTCCAGCTTCTCCTCGGCGTCGAGTTCCTCTCTCTTCCTCTTGAGTGCCCCTGACTCGCGGCGTTCCAAGTCGTCCTTCATCCACTTGCGCCTGCCCTCATACGCGGCCTCACGCTGCTTCTTCTCCGCCCTCGCTCGTCGCGCATTGTCATACAGCTCGCGCACGCCCGGCTCACACAGCACATCTTGGGCGATCTGCAGCAGGTGGAACTTCTCGAGCGCTTCAGTGTTGCTCGGGCCGACCTTGTCTGGGTGGTACTTCAATGCGCTCTTGCGCCAGGCTCGGCGGATGTCATTCTCGCTGGCGCTTTCGCTGACGCCCAGCAACGCATAGAAGTCTTGCGACGAGTTGAGGGCGTGTGTCTTGAGATCCCCGTCTGCCATGTGGTTGTTATGATTGTTATATGATGTGTCGTGTGAGAGAAAGTGCTGCAGCTAGTGATCGCCACTCCGCCGCCGATCGTGGCTTGGCGTGGCTGGTCAACATCACCTGCATACATAACTTATATAATACATCATTCTCAGTCAAGTCACCTCCTTCACCCCGAGACACACCAATTGACCGATCGCGTCCATCGCCCTATTTTGCGGTCGTCTACCGGACTCGCGTAGCTGCCACTGCCGCTGCACACTCGCTGCTCATCACTACTACTGACCGCGCGATGCACAGTCGGACACGTTCTAATCATGGCCGACACAGATATCGCGAGTATGAGCCTAGTTGACTGGCTGGACGACCTGACCGTCCGCTTCCTCCTCAACCTCCCGGCCTCTGAGCTGGAATCCGTGCCTCGCCTGTGCTTCCAGGTCGAGGAGGCTCAGTGGTTCTACGAAGACTTCATTCGACCTGCCGCCGCCGCCGCCGGCAATCCGCTGCCGAGTCTGCAGCTGAGGCAGTTCTGTCTGCAGCTGTTCCAGCACTGCCCGCTCCTCAGCGGCTTCACCGATGCCCAGCACATTGCCGCCTACGAGGAGTTTCTGGCGTACAAGGTGAGGGTGCCGGTGCGCGGTGCCATACTCCTAGATCAGAGCATGGACAAGGTTCTGTTGGTCAAGGGCTGGAAGAAGGGCGCCAACTGGTCCTTCCCGCGCGGCAAGATCAACAAGGATGAGAAGGACTTGGATTGCGCGATACGTGAAGTGTACGAAGAGACGGGTTATGATATCCGTCAGGCGGGTCTGGTCGCTCCTGAGGACGAGGACAAGGTCACGTACATCGATGTCACGATGCGCGAGCAACACATGCGACTGTTCATGTTCCGCGGGGTGCCTCTCGACACGCACTTCGAGCCGATTGCGAGGAAGGAGATTAGCAAGATCGATTGGTACAATATCAAGGACCTGCCGGGCTTCAAGAAACAGAGGCATGGCAACGAGGCTCAACAGGCCAACAAGTTCTACATGGTGGCGCCATTCCTGGGCCAAATGAAGAAATGGATCAACGAGCAGAGAAGGAATGACGCCAAGAAGAGGCCTCCCAGCGGAGTCTCTGCTGGCGAGCATACCATCGTCGAAGCCCTGGACGAGGAGACAGACGCGATAGTGGAAGACAGCGAGGCAGGTGGAGGCCTGCCGGCTGCAGGAGTCGACAAGACGGATGCGCTGAAGAAGTTGTTGAGCATCGGCGGACCTCTTGTGGCCGAAGCGGCCCAACCACCGCCCTCTGCTTCGAACGGGAACAGCTTGCTTGCTCTGATCCAAGGCGGAGGGCACATGGTCCCGCAAACGCCTCTGGAGCAGGTCAATGCATTCCCGCAACAGCCCGAGACGCCGCAACCGCATCATCCAAGGCATCCGTCGTTGGGCTTCCAGCAGAGTGTACCTCAATTCCCTTTCAGTCCGCAGCGCCTACATGAGCAGCAGCAACGCAACTTCTCCGTGCCGCCGCCTGGTGTCTTCGAACCAAACGGCTCTCCAGGGCAACAACCGGCTCACGCCTTCCAACAGCCGCCTCATGCACAGCATTTGCAACATCAACTGCAGCAGCAGAGACACAGTCTGCCAGGAGGTCCCACACCTACGCCACAACATGCTTCACAGAATGGGACGCAGTCTGGCGGTCAAATGACTCAGCAGCAGGGACAGTCCGGAATGCAACAACAACATTGGCATCCTCAGCATATTAGGAATATGTCCGATGCGTTGGATGTGCAAGGCACGCAGGGTGCAATTCGTGCTGGACCTTCGGCGCCTAAAGCCGAGCAGCTGCCCGTTCCAAAGCTCAACGCACAAGCTATGAATCTACTTAGCGCGTTCAAGAGTGCTGGTAATACGTCTGTCCCTGCTTCGTCAAAGAGCAATCTGGCACCAAGGCAGGCAAGCGTGCATCAGAATGCTCTACTTGATCTGCTTCAGAAGAAGACATCTTCGCAACCGACACCCACGCCTTCTACTGCACCATCGAAGAACGAAGGTGCGCCTGCAATGCCTGAGCAAGTCGCAGAGCTGCCGCCGCAGAAGCCAAGACAAGCGACCCTGAACGAAATCACACGCACACTACCTGTGAAGCTCAAGCCCAAGAAGCCAGCTTCGACGCACTCACCCACGCTGCCCCAGCCGCAGGCAAAGTCAGACATGGTGGCTGCCATTCCGACGGATGCCAAAGTTGCGAAAGATATGTCAAGGCAACGTCTGTACGACCCGGCTCACCCGAAGCAATTCGTCCGTCCAAGCGCGGAGTCGGTCAAGCCCGCAGAAGGGTCCGCAGATCCTCAGGTCAAGATCATGCAGCGTGCACCTCAACAGGCGCGGCCACCGCCACAGCCGACTCCTCGCTCACCTAAGCCCGCAGGTAAATCCCCTAGGCCCAAGGCGTCTTCGCCTGCCCGTGCCAAGGGGACGGAAAATGGCGCTCCAAAGCCTGCATTCACCATTCTCCCTCGCCCAAGCTCGGCAGCAAGAGCCGCAATGAAGTCGCCCAGTCCACTTCCTCCGCCGAGTCCGCTGAGAAACGAGACTTCGGCTCCTGCTGGTGTACAGCTGCTGAAGAGGCCAGAAAGCGTGGACCCAGTCGCTGTTCAGAAGGCGGCTGAAGCAGTTGAAGACTTGAATGGGGTGGGTGGATCCAATGGCGATAAGAGGGGACAGTTGCTTGCGTTGTTCGGCAAGACGCCCATTGCCTCTCCCAGCCCGCCAGCGGCACAAAAGCAGCAGGCGCCGCCACCTCAGACGCACCAAAACAAGAAGAACAGTCTTCGAGGGCTGTTCAACGCGGGCTCGCTGGCTACCCCGATTCTTCCGTGGAGCATCGCCCCTCCTTCGTTGCATACTCAAGAACTACAGCCGCCTCCTGCGCCGCTCATGGTGCCATCCAGGCACGCGAGCAGTCAAAACATCAGGCGCACTCAGACTCCACAAAACCTCCTCCTCGACCTTTTCAACAAACCGGCGGCTTCTCAGAACAGTCCCGGCACACCCATCTCGCCCTTCACGCTTGGCACGCCAGTGCACACCCGCCATGCCGGACATGGACACGAACCTCGAGTTAGTATCTCGAGTTTTGGCAGCGGTCCGATGCAGTCGCACGATGCGCCCCGAAGCCGTCTGAGCAGTATGACACCCACTGGAGAAATAGGTGATGTGAGTGCTGCGGGAAGCCGAAAGACGAGCGCTGGGAGTATTGGTACAACCACGCCAGCGGATGCGAATCGGGATTTCTTGAGGAGCTTCTTGAATGGAGTGGCAGAGAAGGAGGGATATGGAGGGGCTGGTAGGAGGGTCTGATGCGATTCGATGTATCGGAAGCGGGTGTGTGGAGACCAGAAATTTCTCCGCCTCAGGACCTGCCATCGCAGCCAGCGTTAGCAAGTGGAGAAGGGATCAGCAGAAGATACAGCAAAGCGAGATCAGCTCACGGTCTACATCCGCATGGGTCATGATGCTGCGAGGCTCCTAGAAGATGATGACATTGATGGGCTCATTGAGGAGCATTGGGAGAGGCTGGTCCAGTAGATGAGCAGGAGTCATAGTATGTCTCCGACCGACGAGTTGGTGCTAAGGCAGGCAACGTGGCACTAGAGGATGAGGCTGCGTGGGCGGTAGGTTGACAAGACTTGACCGCTCACGGACTTGCTTGCATCCGGAGATTGCGAGAAGTCGGGCCTTGCGAAAGCAGATAGAGTCCTAGTGGAACCTCAATTGGTGACATTCTGTCTGGCTATCAGCATAAATAAGTATTGACCTACGCTATGCAGAATCCAAGCTGATTCGGTCCAAGGCATAGTAATCAGACTCTCGAGCAACACAGGACGTCTCGCATCGAGGTTCAGTATCGTGTCGTCGCTCATATCCCACATGGTCTCGGTCGGTCTGAGCCGTTATTACTGGTGGCCAGGCCTTGGCGAGGTCAGCCTTCCATAAGTACTGTGGTGCCGAACCATTCATCCATCGTCATCGCTTGTACGTCGTCTTTCGTGTCGCATCCATCATCCATCACCCCTCATCCCACCCTCACCCTCACTTTGACTCCTCCTTCTTGCCCTGCTGACCATCAAACGCCTTCTGCCTCTGCCGATTATTCCAATTCAACGTCCGACTGATACTATCCACCCAGTCCTCACTCCTGCGATCCAGCGGCAGTACACTCGGAAACGGAAAGCGACTGGCAGAAATAGTGACGTAGTCTCCAGGTTTCAGCTCGGTTCTGCACGATTGTTAGCACGACAGACATGCTTCAGGGTTGACAATGACTGACCGCTCTTTCCCATCAAACGACGCCCAACAGCTCGCTCGCGCATCATGCGGCACACCGAGACGCAACACTATTGTGTCTGGCAATATGATTGGGCGGAAAGAGAGAGTGTGTGGTGCGATGGCAGTGACGAGGATGACGGGATTGTCGGGGTGACATAGACTTCCTCCCGCGGCGAGGTTGTACGCCGTGCTTCCAGTTGGTGTGGCGACACAGACGCCGTCGGCTTGCACGGTCGTAAAGTGCTCTTCGTCTCCAAAGACCTCAATACTGCTCATCGTTGGATTCGGGCCGCGATCCAGCACAATGTCGTTGAGGATGTTCTGAGTGCCGCAGGGATGATGGGTGTTGACATCGTCTTGCTGCTCACCGATGAGTTCGTCGACCAGGTCTCTTGACCTTTGCTCGTCCTCGTGGCTTCGTTCTCGCGATCGCATGATTGTAGCTTCGAAGCGCAGTCGGAGAGAGACTGTCACGCCCTTGTCGAAAGCCGTGTGCAGGATATGTGGGTAGTTGTCGAAGTCGAACTTGGTCAGGAAACCGAGAGAACCCAGAGCGAAGGACATGACGGGCGGGACGATTCGTTGGAACAGCCAGGATGCATACAACACGGTGCCATCGCCACCTAATGCCAGAGCGATTTCGAACGTATGAGGCTTCTTCTTACACATTTCGTTTGTCCAATACCTGATCCGGTCTTTGTAATTCTCTGGGTCCTTGCTGATCAGACGTTCGGCATCAAACACTTTATTCGTCTTCATCGTCTCCTCCACCCAGACGATATAGTCCTTGCCGTCTTCATTCTTCTGCCTGAGCAGCCATTCCGTCAAATCTCTCGTCTTGGCAATCAACGCCTGATCATGCGCTTTAGTCAAGAGAAAGACGTTTCGCACTTTCAGCAACAACCGCAAATGCCCCAATCGTTTCGACAGGTCTCTGATGCCAAAGGCCATATCGGACAGCTGCTTCTTGGTCAACAACCGACTCTGCGTATGCCGGTTCGTCCCGTCATCATCGTGCGGCGTCGGCGTATCTTTATCCGCGGGTTTCTGTGAGGAGATGCCTTCGGAACTCGGCGTCCAGTGTCCATCTCTCGACCGCTCCTCGATCAACGAATGCACGAAGCACGACGTGCTCGACCGTTTGGAGCCCGGGCGGACAGTCTTCCTCGCCGCCGAGCCGGAGTCAGGATGCGGGACCATGGATGCACGTCGCCGCTGTGCTCGTTGTTGATCAAAGACAATTTCGATATTTTGCTCCTGCGCGCTGCCGTCCGAGTCGCTGCCGTCGTTGTGGTTGACGTCGTATTCTCCCACGTCTCGTTCGCGATGGTGACCTCCGTTGAGTGTGGCCGAGTTGTGCATTGTGGGAGACATGGTGAGTGGATGTTGACGCAGAGGCGTCATCAATTATAATTATCCATGTAACAATAATGCCCATCACCTCGTCAATAGCTGTGTAACTAAGCAATGACGTTGATTTGCTTCATCAATTCCGCGGCTAATCCGATACGATTAAGCTCGCGCTACCGGTCTTATCGATTATGCACCGTTGATCAGGGTACTACAGTATTCAATATCAGATCTTCCTCAAAACACATTGGCTGCATTCTCTGATACACCCCTTCCCACCATAGGCACTCCCATGTGACAAGGCTCAGGACTGCCAGGAGCCAAAACAGCCTTCCAGTGCAGCTCATCAAGTCAGCATCAGCACTCCATCACATCCTGCAAAACCCACCCAACCGCCAACGAAACTAAGCCCCATCCGGAAGGCACGAACCCCCATTTTACCCACGGACGAGAGCTCCGAGCCATCGACATGCCCCACTACACCACGACCCCCTGGCGCCACCCCTCCGACCTCCTCACCCTGCGCTCGCACCTCTACCCCCATCCCCCCTCCACAACCCCTTCCCACCCCTCCCAACACCACCACCAAATCACCGCCATCACCCGAATCCACACCTACAAACTCCGCTCCCCCAACCTCCCGCACGCGGTCGAGTCCACCGCCTTGCTCCTCGACAGCCTGCACCACCACCACAACACCACCAACTCCCCTCACAGCATCCGCGCCGTCTACGCCTCCGCATTCACGCGCTTCGTCACGGGGTTCGCGGACATAGGTCGCGCGAAGAGCGGGAGGCTGGCGGGACCGGAGAACCAGAGGAGTATGTTGGAGGTGGCGAGGGGGATCGGGATGCCCGAGGAGTTTGTGGCGTTGCGGCATGAGGTGACGCATGAGGAGTTGCCTTCGGTGGGGAGGTTGAGGAAGGCGGTGCTGGCGGGGTTGGAGTGGTTGTGGGAAGTTTATTGGTCGAGGTTGCCTGAGGGGGAGGGGATGGAGGTGGATGAGGGGGTGGCGGAAGAGATCAGGAAGGTGTTGAAGGGGTATCGCGGGGCGAGACGGGAAGGGTTCAAGGGAGGGAAGAAGCAGGCTGAGGGTGATCTCGTTGGGTTCTACGACCAGATTGATGCATTGCTAGCGCCTAGTGCAGCGAGACTCGAGCTACTGGCCGCTGTCCTCGTTGACGAGAAGTTGCTTTTCCCGTCAAACAGAGTGTAAGCCTGCTTTCCACGTGTCGTTATGACCTCGCTGACACTGCCCAGCCTCGGCGCATCAATGGAAGGCGCGTTTAAGATCTGGGATGAGCTCTTGACCGCCATTGACCAATCAGTCTCACAACTCAGATCGGAGTCTCTTACACCACTCCTCGCAAAACATCTGCTCGAGGCTCTTCCATCGCAGACCACGGAGTCCGACGTAGATGCAGAGAACATCTACCTATGGCTGCTCCACCTCATCGACGATCACGCACACCCAGAATTGAGAGCGGACGTGATGAGATATTGCTGCTTGTACGCCAGCCACTTGACCGGGAGACTTGGCGAAACGCTGCTCTCGAGCGGAGATGAGAGCTTCAAAGATGACTGGGACGATCTGTTTGCGGCGAGCAGAATAGCGGATGGAGAGCCTGAGCAAGGGGTGCAAGATGAAGCCGCCGATGACGATGAGAAGATGAGTGATGTGGATGCTGCTGCCGGCAAGCTCAATCGCAAGCTGAACTCCACCTCATCGCATGATGCAGGCTATACGGGTGGTGGATGGAGACTTGCAGCCATTCCGCCCAGGGTGCCCATCGGTGTAGTATCGTAATCGAAGATGCCAATGCAAGACAGGCGCTATGCTGGTAGACACTTCCATCGTCGCTCATGGCCAGACTCCAGATGAAGAGAGCCTGATTGTTTCGCCGTTCCTGACCCAGAAAGGCGTAGTGTGCTTGTGTCGCGACCCTCGCGTCGGCGAATCTATCCAGTGATACCGGCGAATCGGACCCATTGTTGCTGAGCTTGTGACGCTTCGAGTCTGCGTGTGTTCTGTGACCAGATGCATTTAACCTGGAAGTAAACAACCCACTTGCTCCCAAGACAAAGCCTTTCAAGAACCTTTCCGCCATTATCCTCAACCTCCTCCCGCCTTAAGCGCATCCTCCCTCTCCACCGCCCCCTCCCCAAACCGAAGCAAATATATCGTCTTCCCGGGCCACAACTCGTCCCCCTCCCCAGCCCAATGCGCACTCACCCCCTCCATCGCAAACCCACTCGCATCACACACCCCCTCCACGATGCCCGCCACAAACGCCGCGCAGTTCAACTGACTCATCTCCTTCGGAATCGAAATATACGTATTCACCACGGGCTCGTGATCAATAATCATGTACTCATTCCTCTTCGTAGTACTCTGCTCCAGCGCATCCGCGGACCGCCCAAAGAGGTGCCGGAAGAGCGTCGTGTGGATGAACTGCAGCAGGTCGAGGAGACGTGTCGGCCTGCTCGCGCCCACGCCCGCACCCGACGTCCCGCCCATCACGCTCGTGCGACTCCCCGCCGTAGCCGCGGCACTGATACCTCGGTACAGCAACAGATCCAGCATCTTGACTCCAATGGGGTATCCGGCGCGGTTTAAGCGCTGCTCGATGTCCTGGACGCTGCCGCTTTTGGCGTGATGGTATGTGATGAGGGTATTGAAGAGGTAGGCGAACGCCGGGAGCGAGCTCTGGGATTGCACGCGGATGAGGTTGCGGTCGTAGATGGTTTTCTTGTTGCTTGGGTAGCGCAGGGAGGGGACAAAGGGTTTGGGTGGAACGGGAGGGAGGTCGTGGACGGCGGTTGGGGTCGGGTTGGTGGGGGCTGGCATGTTGGGAGAAGCCGATTGACTCTTAGGATCGAGGATCGGCACAGTCGGAAGGAGGTGGTGTATTATTAGGTGCGAAGTGGTGTATTATTCGAAAGAGAGGTGCGAGGTGGACTGTGCTTCATTAGGAAGGTATAGCCGGCGTCGGCATGTGATTGAGTAGGAAAAACAAGTCACGACTGCGCTTGAAGTCATCTTTGGCATCATACAAGAATGCTATCTGTCTATCGAAATCTACCGAGAGGCATTCTGTCCAGTACGAGTACGTCCATCCTCGTCGTCGTTCATCAAGTCGCAGCCATCGGCCTAAACGTCTCTCCAAACCCTTTCTTGCCCTTACCGATAGAGTCCTTCCTTGGATTCGACACTTTACGGCTACACGCCGTTCGCATCGTCAAGGGCGGCGTCGCAGAGCTTTTGTCCTCAGTGACAGACTGTGCGCTCGGGCGTTGTGTCTCCAACGTATCGGACGTCTGCGATTGAGGCAGCTTCTGCGACGATACGCTGGCAGTACTATCTGGCGTGGGTGGCGGTGATGGTTGCTGCAGAGGTGCTAGAGCTGGCTCCGGCTTGCCCTTCGCGGATTCATCTACACTTGTCAATCCGTCCGTAGGGATAGGCAGTGTCTCACTCCTAACACTCGAGTCGCTCGGATGACTGGTAGTGACTTGGATTGCTTGTGCTTGGGCTGGTGGCAGTGCCGCTACTGCATTTGTGGGCAATTCCTCCTCGTCCCGCTCATAAAATAGCATGAAAACGCCATGCTGCCCGATCACTTCGTCTTCGCTGACCGCGCTGACATCCTCATCGCTCAATCTCCACCATTGCTGTTCCTGCGCATCATCCCCGCTTTCTGGCTTCATCTCCTTTGCGTGCTGTCGATAGCAAATGTAATGCCCATTCTCATGCCTCCCGTAGTGTTGAACAACAGCTCTCAGCTTGTACCACGGCCCACTCTGATTGTCCTCATCCAGGAGTGACGGAGATCCGGCAGCCTCAGGCCGCTCACTCAGGATCCAATCGCCCAGATCCAGCATCATCGGGTATCGCACCGAAGCGTAATTCTTCCGTTGTACGCCGGTCATTTCATCAAAGACGCTGCGATTGACATGCACCACTAAGCTCTGCGGGACTCGACCAATGACAGCTTGACGAGTCTTCGTGCTAGAAACGCGGCCTTTCTTGGGAATTTGGCAAGACTCGTTGAGCGTCTTGTCTGTGAAGTCGTCATCGTCCAGTGCTTGTTGTATAGCTCGGAGTCTCTGCGCGACTTGCGTGCGGACTTCAGGAGGCAGTGACAGTGCCCGTCTGACCTCTGACTCTGTAGTCGCGTCCTGATCAATCTTGGATTCCTCAGCCGAAAGCATTTGCTTACACTGCGCTTCATATCGCAGTAGCGTACATTTGCTGCACTCGACGTCGGTAATCTCTTCCAGCTTCGTGTACTCATCCAGACAATCTCGAATGTCATAATACATGGCCGATCCAAGCGGGACTGTCAAGCAGTTGAACGGTATCATCGACAGTCCTTCCGAGTATCCACATCTCGTACAAGCCACCTTTTGAGCCAGCAGCCCTTCCACCGGATTGTGTAATGGCGTCATGCTCTCCGGGGTATCCTTCACAATCGCCTCCAGCCCTTGCGTCTTCCTCTTCGCCTGTGCCGCCTTCGCAGCCTCCTTGTCTAATTCGTCCATGATCTTTGAGAAGTACTCCTGCGCATCCTGCTGCTGCCAGCTGCTCATGCTCTTCAGCTTCGCCGGCGTCCACAGGTGCTTCCCGTTGTTGCGCGCATCATTCAGCTTCGCGATCGTTTCTTGCAAGCTTGATGCCGTCGTGCCTTCCTGCTCCAATACCGTCTTGCCCAGATAGGTCCTCAGCGACCCCAGCGAAGCCAAACCTTGAAGCACGCTGTTCTGATAGCATGAGTTATCCCAATTGCCCAAGCCCGGCGGCGCATCGCTCGTCACTCCGTTCACCAGGCTGGACGTCTTGGCGCCCACGCCGCGCAGGAGCCCCTCTCCACCAGTGAGCTTATGCGTCAAACTCCCTCCTCCAAGCCCCATCACTCGCCTCAAGGCCTCGCTCTTGGCTGCGTGTGTTTGCGACAACATGTTCTGCTCTCGGAGCTCTCGTCGCTTCGTAGAATCCAGGATTAGTCGTGAGGGGGTGAGAAATACCAGCGCATTCCAGACGAGCTCCGGCGGTGAAAGAATGGGATAGTCAAAGTACTGCAGGGCCTGGTGTACGGCGCATAGACCCAGCAAGCAGTAGACAACGATGGCAGAGGGAGACGGCGTATCGGGATCAGGTCGTAGGTCAGCGTAGGGCAGCTGCGACCTGTCGGCCATTGCTATTGATCGCGTCGACGGCTCCAGACATGCATCGGTGGTGGTGAGAAACGACGAGCCAGTTCCCGTGTGCGATTTGGTAAGAAGGGGAATAGGCAAGTCTCAGTGACGAATCTGGAACCCCAACACTAACTTTAGTCTAGCGTGGTCAGCCGAATTCCAAGGGTCCAGCATTTTTGGCTTGTGATTCTTCTGAACAAAGTCCGAGACAATCTCCGTCCATTCACTGGCGCACAGCATGGCCAAGGTCGGGAAAGTGAAGAAGAAGGGTATGTCGTGTCAATTCTATGCTCTCGAATGCCACACTGACATCCCGTCTAGAGCCATCTGTCCACTCCCGCGCCGCTCGTCGAGGCGCAGAACCCGTGGGCAAGGACTTGGCAGTCAAAGGCCCGGTCGAGGCCACAGAATACAAGCCATGGCTCCATAATGCTCAGAGCGCTGGTGTCCAAAAGAAAAAGAAGACGAAGCAGTTGAGCAGACAGCAGAAGGAGAGACGAGAAAAGGCACTTGAGAAGGCAGATGTGATTGTGGGAAAGCATGAGAAGAAGGTCGCAGACAGCAATAGGAGAGGCAAAAAGGTGCAAGCGCGGAGGGCCGATTGGGAGGAGCTGAACGGGAAGAGTTCAGAGGTCGGAAAGAAGGTGGCCGAGGCGGCGGACGGGGCCAAGAGGGAGGATGCGCCGCTACCGGATCTCGAGCAACCTCTCGTCGTGAGAACAGCGGATCAGGTTGATGTTGCTGCTGGAGCGCAGGTTCCGCTGCCAGATGACGGAGATGAAGTGTTATAACTAGCATGACATGCATTGGAGGCACGGAGGAGGCGTGATGGAGATGCAGGACTGAGCGGGCTCGGGGCGTCTTGCAGAAGACGGATGATACCCATGCGCGATAAATCAGAGCGGCCATGATGAGACTCTTCCGAAGCTTGGTCTGTCCTTAGGTTTTCTGGACTCCCACATCGAGATACCATGACGGTTGAGATCGCCACTCTCGCCGGAGCACATACTGCCAGCCTATCTGCCTCACAACTCCGTATCTGGCACTACGAATATTGGTATTGCTCGGTTGGGCTGGACGGAGCAGAGCAATTGTCGCTCTTCGACGGCTGGGGCCGATGCAGCCAAGACAAGAACGATGACGGCCAAGATCGTGGCATTGAGGCCGCCAAAGCGCGTGATGAGCTCGCGGCTCGTTCGAAAACGACGACCTATGGGTAAGTCTGACAGAGGATGTCTTGGCTGCATATCACCGTACTAGGTTTGTACATACCTAGTATCTGCAGGAAGCGTTCGAAGAGGCAAGAATAAAGTTGGGCATGCAGCTGCGTGTCTTTGAGGCCGCCGTACGGTCGATATACTACGGCATAGGTGGTCGTATGACTCTACTGTCATTATTATTATGACTTTATGATTCTATTTTTTGCTCGAAGATAACGAAGTCAGGACATCGATCGCAGCATGGCTCGTGCTCTGAGTGTAGTCCTAGGGTCGGCCTGCTCCCGAATTGCTACCTTATTACCTACCTCTCATGATCGTCCGGTCGTAATTAATAATTCTCGATATTGCCCCGCCCTCGTCGACAACGTGACTCTACGTGTGCCATCATAGCGATTGAGACGGATCGTGGTCTCTGCACGCCAATGATCAGCACACCTGTGCCGGCTGCGGCATGAAGCTCTGGCCTGCAACTCCATGTGCTTGGTGGTGCCATTGGACACCTACGTGAGCTCACGCGGGACGGGAAAAATGCGCACGAGTCGAAGCTCACTGTCATTCGTCTACCAGTCGCAGGCCGACACCGTCGGATCCAGCACAGTGGTAACACCCTACTAGGCGATGCATTCGGTGCTGCACTACTGCCGGTGCTCGCCTTCCCGCTGTCAAACCTTCTACAACCTCTGCAGGTCGACTACTCCCATCTCCACGTGCCACTCACGCGCGCCAACTCCCGCTTCGAGGACGTGTTATCACCGGTCCCGGAGGTAGCATTGACTTTGCCCGGCTCTTCTTCGACGTTCGCATCCATCACCATCGTCTGCCAACATGGCTGATGATCAGGCGGCCCACGTGCAGGCAAGCATCAGCACACAGACCCCAGCCCAAGCTCCCGCTCCCGTCCTCGACCCCGTGCCCGCCCCGGCCATTGCTGCAGAGGCTGCCGCACTGGAAGTCGACAGTGATCTCCCGGACAATGACAGCTCGTATGGCTCTGATGGCGCTTCTGAGCTCACGAGCCTCAACTCTGGCGTGACGAAATATGTTAGTGACGGCCGTACGTGGCTTGCACGCCGACGGGGAGCTGAGTAGATGATTCAGGTCTACGAGAACGGACGCCGATATCATGCCTACAAGGAGGGCAAATATTATGCTCCCAATGACGAGCAAGGTGAGTGTGTGTCGCGCGGCGTATTGGGGCTAGGCCCGTGCTCATGACCTGCCGTCAGAGATGGATCGTGAAGATATGAAGCATCATTGGGCCACCATGATCTTGGGCGGCAAATATCATCTCGCACCGATCGGCGACAATCCCACCAGGATGCTGGACCTTGGCACCGGAACGGGGATTTGGTGCATAGATATGGGTGACCTTTACCCAAGCGCAACTGTCATCGGCACCGATCTTTCCAAAATCCAGCCGTCATGGGTGCCTCCGAACGTTTCGTTCGAGATCGATGACTGGGACGATGAGTGGACATACGGCAGTAATCGCTTCGACTTGATACATACTCGATTCAATGGCATTGCCATCATGGACTACCCCGGGCTGCTTGCCAAAGCGTATGATGCACTGAAGCCTGGTGGCTACATCGAGTTCGTCGACCACAATGTTCCGCCAGTCTCGGATGATGGCACATTGGCGCCGGACAGCAGCATCGTCAAGTTCTACAACCTGCTCATTGATGCTGGCAAGAAAGCCGGCCGCGATCTCAGTAAGTCCTGCTGGCCTGGCATTCCAGGCGTCCGCTGACTCCGACTCCCGTCACAGATGCTAGCACCCATTGGGAGAATGAGGCGCGAGATGCGGGATTCGTCAACGTCACAGACCGTATCGTCAAGGCGCCGATCGGGACATGGCCGAAGAACGCCCGACTGAAGCAGACGGGCTGGTTCGTAGCAGAGACTCTACGAGAAGGTCTGCCGGCTTTTGGTCTGAAGTTCCTCACCAAGGAGCTGAAGTGGACGCTCGATGAAGCCAACGTGCTCTTCGCTCACGTAAGAAGTGAGCTGAACAACAACAAGATCCACAGCTATCTTGAGATGTGAGTGACCCGACCGCGGCTGTCAACGATCTGGCCATCGATGCTAATGTTCTGCCATACAGTCATCACCTCATTGCACAAAAGCCGCTTTGAGGTCTGCGCTACATGCTGCATGCCAGGTGTGCTCCACGGCCGAATGGTGGGCAGCCTCAGTGTAAAGATCCATAGCAACGAAATATAAGAGGTCTGAAAAGTAGACTGCCGAGCATTTCGTCCGGTCGGAGACTTACCTCGCACACTGCAATAGTCCGCTGACCGTGGCCCGCTGCGGCTTGCCGCTCCCCCCACATTCTCCGTGCCTCTCCACTGGAGGTTCCATTTCCACTTCTGTCGGCAAAGGCCGATCCTGACGTTTTTAGTGCGTCGAGTCGAGAGCGACAGACATCCCGATTCTTTTACCGCCAGAAAGCGAAGACCGTTGCGATCCACTCGACGTGCACAATGGCCCGTTCTACCCGGACGGCAAGTCGACAGTCGTCTCTCAGCCGTGACCTCGTCTTTGAACATCCCGCTCTAGAATGTCAACCAGCCTCGCCTCTGCGTTTTCCCAGTGCTGATTGCTCTCATTGCCCTATTCCACAACCATGGAACTACGCGGAAAGAGACTGCAGCTTGCGTTGGCCATCACGGGCGCCATAGCATGGTACGTCTTCGGTGGGACCTTGCAATCTCTCATGATGCTCACATCGTTTCGCAGGATTCTCCAGGGCTACGATCAAGCGCTCATGAACGGCCTCCTCACCCTCCCATCCTTCGTGGCCACCTTCCCAGCGATCGACACCACCACGCCGGAACTGAAGGCTCGGGACTCGACTCTCGAAGGCACGGCCGTGGCGCTGTACGAAGTCGGCGCAGCGGTCGGCGCTCTCACTTGCTTCGTCATTGGCAATCGTTTCGGCAGGAAGAAGACGGCGATGGGCGCCTGCATCGTGGTTCTGGTGGGCGTGGTCCTCCAGGCCACGAGTTTCCAGCTTGCGCAGCTCATCATCGCCCGGATTGTGACTGGAGTGGGCGTCGGCTCCATCACCGCGACGCTGCCGACGTGGGTCGGGGAGAGTGCGGAGGCGCATGACAGAGGCTGGCTCATCATGCTGGAGGGTTCGGGTGCCATTTTCGGGGTCATGTTCGTGGGCTGGCTGGAGTTGGGCTTCTATTTCGTGCCTGTGAGTCTGCGAGTTCTCGACACACCTCCTCACGCGCTATTGACACTTTGCAGTACAATACATACCAAGAGGTTTCGTGGCGCTTCCCGATCGCATTCCAGGCCATCTTCCCCATCCTGGCCCTCTGCGCCATGCCTTTCCTCGTGGAGTCACCTCGATGGCTGCTGGCGAAAGACAGGATCGTCGAAGGCAAGGCCGCGTTGGCGAGGTTCGAAGACGAGGCAGAAGAATCGGCAGTCGTCAACGCGAGGGTGGACATCGTCCTCAACTCCCTGTACGCCGACGGCGAAGGCCACTCGAGCAATCCTTTCGCCAAGACGCCCAACCGACACATCAACCGCACACTGCTCGCCATCGGTGTGAACATCCTGGCTCAGATGGCCGGCGTGAACGTCATCACATTCTACTCCAACACGATCTTCGAAACGTACCTAGGTTACTCGTCCATCCTTTCTCGCATCATCACGAGCTGTCTCCAGACTTGGCAGTTCCTGACCGCGACGTCGGCCGTGCTGCTGATCGATCGCTTCGGGCGACGTCGTCTCCTCCTGGTCGCGGCAACGCTCATGATTGTCGCGAATGCTGGCCTGGCGGGACTACAATCGCATGCCGCAGAGAGTAGCACGATCGCTGGATGCTCGCTCATCTTCTATTTCCTGGCCTTGGGTGTCTACCCCATCGGCTTGTTCTTGGTGCCATTCATGTATGCCTCGGAGATCGCACCTCTGCGGATCCGATCTCAGGTCACGGCCATGTCAACCTGTTCGAATTGGCTTTTCGTCAGTCAAGGCTGTCGCTCCACGATCAAATGCTCCATGCTGACGGCGTTGCAGAATTTCCTCATAGCTGAGATCACGCCAGTGGCATTCGACAGTATCTCGTGGAAGTATTATCTGGTACGTCATGCCGACTCGATTACAAGCATATCCACTAACAAGCAGCAGGTATATGTCTGCACAAATTGCCTAGGTGTCACCGTGTTCTACCTGTTTTGTCCGGAGACAAAGGGCCGAACGCTCGAAGACATCGACGCTTTCTTCCTGGGCTCCAAGAACGCTTTGCAGCCGGTCAAGAGGGCGAAGTTGATGCGGCCAGGCGTTGCGGAGGACCTGGACATGCGACAGAAGGCCGACGTGCAAGCCGAGAAGCTTGAAGATGTGCATTGATCATTTCGAGGTTCAGTAAGCCGACCATCTTGAGCATTGCACAGAAGCGGAAACTTCGGTCAGTCCGCTTTCAGGTTGTACTTGCTCGTGCATACCCATCCGCGAACGGTGTGGCCAACAACCTTTGTCTGGGACAGGTCATCCTTTGTGAGGAAGATATGTGCTCCAAATCTGGTTCCGCCATTGTCTGAGCGAGCCGTATAAGCAGATCCCATCCCGACTATGCCACACGGGATCCTCCCTGGTGATGTGAGCTTTCCATCCGACGCTGTCTTGCCGGCCGGCGATCTCATGAACGGACATTCCTCTCCCAAATCATCTGTATCTATAAGGAAGCAGTTCCTAGCTTTCCATCCAACTTCATCCTCCCAGCTCGACACGCAACGTTGCAGTGCCCAAACCATATATATAGCGAAACATCATACGCCCAACAATCCACCTGCCGTATATATCGCCACGAACGACGAGAACAAACCCCCTTCCCCTCCCACCAAGACCAAAAAAAAAAATCATGGACCCCCATCACAAGGCCCAATCCTCCAACCACCTAATCCGAAAGCTGGGTTCCGGCGAATACGCCGACGCATACCTCTCCCTCCCCACGACCGCGATCCACCAAGCCACCGAGGCCTCCACCTCCGGCCGCGAACCCCGATCGACGACCCTGCAAAACCTCCGCGCCCACCTCCAAGTCACCAAAACCACGCCCCCCAAACCAGACCCCCAACCGCCCCTGGACCACGAGATCGCCGTCCTCACCTACCTCCAGACCCAGCACCGCCACCCGAACCTCATCACGCTCCTCGACGCCGACGCCCACCCCCCCCAAACCTGGTACACGATGCGACCCGTCTGCCTCCCGGACGACGCCACCCTCGAGACCCTCTGCCACGAAGACCGCCAGGGCCGGCTCCCCGCGGGCCTCGCCTGGCACCTCGCGGCCCAGCTCGTCAGCGCGCTCCGGTACCTGCACTTCGGCAGCCACGAGGCGCGGCCGGCCCCGGCCCCGGACTGGCGCGTGCGCGCGCACGGGGATCTCAACCCGGGGAATATGCGGTTCCGTGTGCCGGCCAGGGGCTACCCGGATCTGATCCTGATTGATTTCGGGCACGCGTGCTTCGTCGAGAGGGAGACGGCGAGCCCACCCGACCGAGCGCAGACCAGCCGCGCCGGCGACGTGACTAATTTGCTCTCCTGGCTCGCGGCGCTAGAGCAATCCCTCGCCTCCGACGACTCGGACGCGGACAGCGACGGCGAGGGACCGCGCGACGACGACGACGAGGACGGTCCGTTCGGCCGGGCGGTGTCGGAGCTGAGGAGGGGGACGCGGGAGGGGACGCGGCCGGAGGAGATCCATGCGGCGTTGGGGGCGTTCCTGGAGGTGGCGGCCGCGATGCGGGAGAGGACGTATGAGGAGTTGGGGGGCGAGATGCTCGAGTTCTTTGGGGGAGGGCGGGAGGTCGTGACGGATGAGGAGCTGGCGGGTGTGGTTCCCGTGTTGAAGGAGTAGACGAGGTGGTAGCAACAGGCGCAGACCATCCATGGCGGTCCGGCTAAAAAAAAAATCTTTTCTGTTCATTGGTCTCGTGATATGCTGGGCTCGGTGCTACAGCTACCATATGCTAGTACTCCCACAAGCTCGCGTATGACCGTTCCAACATGCCGCCAAGCAAATGCACATGCACGTCAAATGCTATATGCGCCCCGAGACGCCTTGCTGAAACGCTCAAGCAACTACATTACTATCATCATTCGTTCCGTCGACTTGACCAGTTTTTAGCCTCTTGGCCTCCACTTCACTCCCATCATCATCTGCCGCTCGCTTCTTTGGCGAAGCCGGCGGCGCAACTGTTTCGCCAATTGCGGGTGTGCCTGGTTTGCTTCCGCTGTGAGGACTGACCGGCGTTGCATTCTGCTGCACGGGTGTCAAGGCTGGGCTTGGGGTCGGTGCCACCTGCGGCGGTAGAGGCGATGGCGCAGAAGTTTCATTGCTGAGTTGCATCCTCGACGCAGTACTGGGACCATTCTGGACCGGCTCAGTCGGCGGTGCGGCGACCAAACTGTTGGTAGTCGCTGCAGATGCAGGTACGCTAGATGCAGCCGACTGGGATGGCACTTCCACGCTGTCTCCTGCAGGCTTTGGCTGCGACGGACTAACAGGTGGTTGACTGTGCGGTGCAGGTACAGGCGCGGGAGTGGGAGTGTTATTGCCATTCGCCTGGACACCTACTTGCTGAGCAGAAGTACCGGCTTGGGCAGTAGTGGCGCCGTTTGCTGCTGAAGCTCCGCTGTATTGGACATGTGAGCCCGGTCCAGGTTCAGCAGCCGATGGTGGCGCACCGGGTCCGGAGTGGGAGACCTGCGGCGGAGCTGGAGCAGAAGGGGGCTGGCTTGGAGCATTCGAGTACGGGTGCCGCGCCTGAGACTGCGGTGTGACTAATTGCTGAGACGATGCCACGCTGTTGCGTGCCTGCTGCAGCGGCTCGATACCGAATGGAGGTGTGTATCGGTAATTAGGCACGACGTAAGGCTTCGGCAGGCTCTGCACTGGCGGCTGAGCTGCTGTCTGCGATTGGGAGGTCGACGTGCCATTGTGTTGTGGCTGGGCCGCTGGATACTGCGTTGAGGGCCACGCAGGTCGCTGGTACTGGGTCGCTGCCGTGGCTGGCTGTTGAGGTATAATGGGCTGGGGCGTGGGCGCGGCCGCATTTGATGGCGGAGCATGTGTTACCTGCTGTGGCGCCTGCTGAGGCGGGTTTTGCTGTGACGAAGGTGGCCACCGCCCATCGGCACTGGACTGAGGTTGAGCTGGCGGGGCGCCGCTTTGCTGCTGAGTGCCCGAAGGAGGTGCTTGCGGCATTGTCGCAGGAACAGCTGATGCCGCTTGCGGGCCTGACGTGTGCTGTGCGTAGGCGCTCGTCTGTCCCGTCTGCGGAAAAGCTCCTTGCTGGAGCGGCTGGCCGGATGCTGGGGTCGCTCCGCTCGATGCTTGTGGTGGATAAGCAGGCTGTGATACATTCCCACCTGGTCCAGTGACGCCCTGCTGGGGTGGCGGCGCGGCAGAGTGTCCGGTCGCATCCGAGGCTTGTGACGCCGGCGGAGGGTTGCCCGTCGCCCCTACAGACGGTGCTGCACTCGCCGTCTGACTCTGGGCTTGGTCTGCGTGAGTCGATGGGTTCGGTGTCTGCTGCGTCTGCGGCGACGCATCCGCTGCAAGCGTTGCCGACTGACGAGCCGCCGGCTTCAGATTGCCGTGCCTCTCGAAAATCCTGTCCAGCGCTGTGCAGACCTCGATCTCAGCCGGTCCCTCTGGCTTGGCGGCCTCCTTGTTCTGCCCGTGAAACACATCACTTGTGATGTTGATGCATTTCTGAAATACATTGGTCTTGCGGTCCAGCTCCTCGCCTTGCGCCCCAGCCAAGTATTGTGCGCGATATGCCATGATCTCGTCCACGATGGTCTGGAACTCGCCTGCCGCTTTCGGGGGAGGCGCGCTCGTCTGCTGCGGTGGCTGGCCGGCTCCGGGAGATCCATCACCGGCCGGTTGTCCGTATCCATTCGACTGCTGCTGTCCGTGGGGCGGGCCATACCCGGTTTGACCCTGGCCGTAGGGCGAGTAGTAATTGCCGGGTCCGCCTTGCGTATTGCCGTACTGTTGGCCTTGCGAATTGCTGCCGGGCGGGCCGTATTGGTAGTGAGGATTACCATACGGTGGGTACTGCGCGTATGGCTGCCCGTTCGGCATGGGCGGTCTCGGTGGCGGTGTCAATCGTCTCTTCTTTTCTCTCTCCAAAGGTATCTCGTGATTGATAGCCCAGAGCTTGCCTTTACCCGATCTGCCGTTCTCCTTGAACCTTTCGTTCTGCAAAAGATTATGCCTGACACTGCTTTGCCAACCATTGGTCCCTGACCTGTACTTGAAATACGGATAGCGCTTGCAAATCAAGTCGTAGATCTCCTGAAGGTCCGCTTGGCCATGCGGGTGAGCTCGCAGGATCTCGTCCAGGATGACGACGTACGTGGCCGATGGCTTCTTGAGTTCGTCTTCCGTGAACGCGCTCTCTGGCTTCATCGGTGAAGGCGACTTCACAATGCGCTTGGGTTTCGGTGACGGCGGTCGTGGCATCTGGTTCATGGGAGTCGCACTGGCTCGCTGGTCGCCACCGATCGGAGTGACACCTTCGACAGATGCGGAGGGCAGAGGCTCCTGCTCTGGAGGGGGGCTACCCATCATCAGAGTTGCTGGGTCCGTCTCGATGCTCTGCACGATAACAGATTCGGGTGGACGAACTTCTCCACGAGCAGCAGCCTTTTGTGCCGCCTCACGGGCCTTGTTCTCAGCCCGGACGATGTCGAGCAGCACGTTGAGAGGCGGCACCTCGCGGCCCATCTTCTCAAACTCTTTGGTCTTGCGACGGATGAAAGCCTGATCACGTTTGGAGATGAGACCGTTCTTGGGTGGTCGACCTGGTCCCTTGCGCCTCTCCGGCATCGCTTCAGCCGCGACGCCTTCCAGCACCGAACCCGCTTCGATGATGATGGGAGGCGGAGCGGGAGGCGAGGCTTTCTCTTTCGCGGGCTTTCCATCTTCTTGTTTGACCGCTGCCGACAATGGGACCCCCACCGCACCATCGGCCGCATCGACCGTTGGCATTCCTGTCTTGTCGGCTGAGACCATCTCAGGCGCCAGGCCAGATCCTGTGAGCTGCTTGGCAGGTGTTTTGGCAGATTGCTTTGAGGCCTCTTTCGGCTTCTTGCCCTTTCGCGCGGCTTCTGGTGACAAGCCTGCAGCCTCTCTCGCCTCCTTGGCTTGCCTCTTCTCCTCTTTCCTCTGCTGCTTTGCGGCCAATCTCGCGGCCTTTTTCTCCTCCTTGGCCTGCTTTGCCTCGGCCTCCTCCCTCTTCCTCTCCGCCAGAGGATTCTTCAACTTCAGCTTGATCTTGGTCGGCTTCTTCTCAAATTTGGCAGCTGCCAAGGGTGTGTCATCATCGCTACTGTCGAGATCGATCGCGCCCGACAGCTTCCGGGCAGCAGGACTCGTCGTGAGCAAGTCGTCGTTGTCCTCATCGTCATCGTCATCTTCGTCTCCATCCTCGACGCCCCCGAATTCGCTGAATGTACCACGCGAAGGACCAGGCGAAGCTCTTTCCTGATCGGGCAGCTTGAAGTTGAAGAAGATGCCCACGAACTCGAAGCGCGTGTGGTGTTCGAGGGGCACAATGTCGCCTCGAGCATAGTTCGTGTCGTTGACCCAGCAGTATTTACCCTTGATCTCCGCCTCCCATCGCTCTTCGTCAAAGTTGTAGCTGATGATGACATGCTCTTTCGAGACCTTCTTGATGTCGTCTTCTCGGCCAGCCACCGGATGCACCGGTATGAACGCCCTGGTCAGGCCGGGATTGGCGCCCGTCTCCCCGTCGACCAGACTGGGCCACATCGTATTCGTGTGCAGGTTCGCCGGCGCGATGGATGTGGTGTCGGAAGAGGCCTTGGAATGTAGATGGCGCCGCCGGCGACGAGCTTTCTTGGTGCCGAAATCGTCGTCCGAGTATCCAGCATATGAGACGACACCACCCTGCTCGCTGTAGTTGCTGGGCAGCCCTTTCGCCGGCCGTCCCTCAAGCGAATGGCTGTCTTTCGATGACGGATCGAACTTGTCCGCATCCCCGCCCTCCGGCTGCCCGACTTCACTGCCTCCATCGCCCGTCTCAAAGGCACGCGCTGCTTGCTGTGAATGCCTCTCCCACGCACGTTCGAGCTTCCTCTTCCGCTTCCAAGACTTCTCGAACTCCATGTCGCGACCCAAGCCCACCGTGGTCGTCGTGACAAAGTAGTCGCCATCGGCAAACACCAGCTTCGCGAACGCCTGCATGTCGGGGTGCTCGTCCAAGGGCTCATCTTCCACCGCAAACTCGCCGTCCTCGTACTCTGTGGCGGCCAGACCCTCGGCCACCGCATGGTCCAGGTCTCCGTGGGGGACGGCAAACGTCTCGAGCGCAGCGGCGCCGACGTCGTGATGTGCACCCGTCGCGCCCCAGGGGTCCTCGGGAACCACAGCAAACGGATCAACGGCAGACGGTCGGCGGAACTCGGGATCTGCGAGGATGTGGGCCGCATCGGTGCTGGTCGGCGAGGACTGCTGCGGCGGCTCGACCGTCTCGCGCACATGACTCGGGTCAAAGTGATTCGTCGTCGGATGGTGCAGGGGCGTGCTCAGAGTCGCCGTGGGGTGCTGCTCGTCATGATGGTCATGATCGAGGGTGAAGCCATCCAAGGCCGGCTCGTCGGCGGCCAAGCTGTCGTCGTGGGTGCTCTCCGTCACCCGAAAGAGGGGTTCAGGTGTATGTGGATGTGTCGACAATGGCGCTGCTTGAACGGCAAGCGCGCCAGGTCCGCTGCTTTCCATCTCTTGTGGTCGCTCGGGCGGACCGGCGGCTGCATCGCTGTCTCGGGCTGGCGCTGGCTCGATGGTGGCCGGTGAGGAGGTCGGAAGGCGCAACGTCGGCAGTGCGGACCGTGGCGTGGTGGAGGTGGAGGGGTAAGAGCAACAGGCGGCGTCCTGAGAGCCAGGATGCGGATGACAGTCGGAAGCGTTGGTGGTGGTGGTGGTGGTGGTGGTGGTGGTGTGGGAATGGACTTGATGTGTCGGCAGATCTGCTGCTGTACTAACCACTAGTGGTAGGTAAAAAAAGTTAGGTCGGTGTAGCATCTCCACCACAAGCATCATCCCGGCCAAAATGGGCGGCGAGTGTCTGTAAGAATAATGATAATCCTGATAGAGCAGGAGCGACGGGCCGCCAGGACTTCTGGCCGCGGCTTCCTTCCCACTTCCAAGCGTCACATGTGGCGCGCAACATCTCCGGAGCCAAAGTCCGACGTCTCAAAGAGGGAATGTACAGAAAGTGACATTATTGACGTACATGTCCTTGCGAGGCCTAATGAGACCGCTCCGTGCGGATGTCCCATAAACACATCCCCCCTCCCGCCCACTCGAAACGGTGAGGACGACGCCTTCCTCCGCCGCCGACGACCGTAGTTCCAGTTGCGCTGCTGATACATGGATGAGCGTGCCGCCAAGAAGTCGTTCATGCCTGAGGGATGATTATCACTATTGTTATTATCACTATAAGTACAATTATTATCATACGCTGGCCACCTGCGCCCCCGATGACCTTATACCCCCAAGCGACACCGTATAAAGTCAATTGCATACACCTCGAAAGCGGTAGAGTGCTAGTGCCCGCACCATACATATCCTACAAACCCCGATCCTCCAATTGGACCCTCACCAAAACCACGACCACGAAAGCCATGCCGCCAAAGCCCAAACCCCCCCCCCCCCCCCCCCCCC
>JABBMZ010000162.1:0-49010 GCA_013403795.1 Teratosphaeria pseudoeucalypti | reverse complement strand
CTCCTAGTATAGGTAGTATAATTAGTATAACTAGCGTAGCGTCTAATATCTCTTACTCTAACTAGCCTCGCTCCTTCTCCTACTACTCTAACTTAGTATTAGAGCTTAGATTATACCTCTTAACGCTGGTATTAGGTTTTAGTAGCTATAGTAGTTCGATATATATTACTATCCTCCGCGTAACGCTAGCGTCGGGTTTTAGTAGCTATAGTAATTTAATATATATTACTATCCTATATATTATACCTTAGGGTAGGTTCTTATTAGGTTTTAGTGCTAGGTTTCAGTTAGGCTTTAGTAGACGCCCGACTAGCCTTTGCGTTAGTATAGAACGACTCTAATTCTTCAGAATAAAGCTAAGTTTAATATTACCTCCTTTACTTTCTTCGAGGGATTTAATAGATCCTATAGTAATAACCTGTTTTAAATTACGTACCTAGATCTTCTACATCTTAGTAGTGCCCTTAACATACCTAATAAACATACTCTTACGCCCCCGATTTATTAGCTTGTCCCTCCTCGACTCTTTAGGCATTAATCTCGGGTCGACATATAAGAGAACCTAGTACCCCTAAACGCGTATATAGTCGATAGAGGGTCGTTTCTCTAACTAAGCTTCCTCTAGCGTTACTAGGAGGTTATTAATCTTAATAGAGCATAGGTTATATACGTATTAGCTCGCTATTAGAGCCTCTAGCTAGAATTTGATTAGAAGTCCTACGTCTTTAATTATCGCTCTAACTACCCGCTTAGTATCTCTAATATGTCTCTTAGTAATACTATTTACCTAAAAGTTATACGCCTCGGTTAGGTTAAGTTCTATACTATATTCTAATTCCTATTCCTTTAGAACAGATAAGAGCTTACCTATATTATTACTCCTCGCCGCCTAAGGCTTATAGCTATTAGTCTAAAGCTCGACCCTTTTCTACTAGTATTAGAGTACTTTGGCTATATCTAACTTATTCTTTAGAGGGTACGCCTATATTTTCTATAAGTAATTATTAATAATTATAAGGAAGTATCTATATCCTTCTCTTAATAGTAGTAATAGGCTATAGATATTAAGTAAGATAAGTTTAAGGATCTAGCGCTTCTAGTTAGTTACCTTTCTCTACTTCCTTTTTATATTTATAAGTCTGCATATTTTATAGTTAAAACTATCGATAATAGGCACTAGGCTCTTTAGCGTAGTAACCTTATAAAGAGATCTAAGCTTTGCTATAATATAGTACAAGAAACGATAATACTAGAGATTATAGATCTTATACGTAGTTTAGTTAGAGTTATCTACGTTAGCTTTTAGGGCAAGTAGAGACTTTATTCTATTCTCCGTACTATCTATCTAAGGAGCTAGGATACTCCTATATCTACTCTCTAAGAAACTACTCCTAACCTTAATTCTTCTCTAGCTAGTTAGGTTTAGGTTCCTAAAGAGATTTTTATTATTAGATATATAGGCTAATACGCTAGAGTCTAGGAGGATTATACCTTATAGAAGCCTACCTGTTAATAACTAACTAGCGGGTTATACGTACCGAAGTATGTCCTAACCTAAAACAGGTAAGCGTTAGTAGCTTCTAAAGATAAGCTCTCAAAGAGGGAAGTAGATGCTAATATAAAGTAATAAATAACAAGAGTTTGATAGACAGTCGATTCTAATCAGTCGATTGCTAATATAAGTTAAACACAGTCTAAACAAGTCTATCCTAAGTTCCTATATATATTGCCTTCCTAATAGTAGGCCCCTTCTGTTCTTAATACTCTCTACGATCTCTAGGGAGTAGTAAGAGTATAGAGAGTAAGGTACATATACTCTTTAGGTCTTAGCTACAGGAGGTAGAGCACCATCCTTATTAGTCGGTTAGTACCGCTATTTCTCCTAGCGGGTCCGCTTATACTATCTAATCGCTTTAATTTATAATACTATCCCCTCCTTAGCCTAGCTTCGTCCCGAAGCTTATTACGTATAACCTTAACTCTTTCGTTTATCTAGCAACTTATGTCTTCTCCTTTACCTTCTACTATATAGTCCAAATCGACTTAGCGTCGGAAACGTAAAGCCGCCTAGATCTTCTATAAGGGGAATATCGCTATAAAGCCTTACGATACTTATTAAAAGGAGGGTCGTATATATTATATATATATTTCCTCTAGTCGGTGCGCTAAATGTTAGTAATAGAATCTAAAGGGTTGTAACGCGTGGGTTACTAAAAGCGAATAGAAACGTCTTACTACGTAGCGTAAGAGGTTACTTTAAGAGCTCGATTCCGCGAAGGCTAAGCTAGCCTAGGCGTATACTAAAGAGATACGTCTTCGAGAATAGCTAGATGTAGTAGATCGGAAAGTTATTAAAGGTCGTGTGTTAGAGGATCGTCTCTTATTAGACGAGGATATAGAGGTTTAGGAGGAGTTTAAGGTTCTCGATCCTAATCTGTTAGCTCCTAGCTAGTGTGTTCCTAACCTAGTATTATCTCCTTAGACCTAGAGTTCTTTAGATGGCGTGCCGGATTCTTTCTAGTATAGAGAACCTCCTACCTTCTTATTAGATGTTTCCTCTAGTAGAAATGCCGTAGAAGCTAGTAGCAGTTCGTAAGGTTTTCTAGCGGTTCCTAGGTATTTTCCGATTCTAGATATCCTCTCTATTTAACTAGATACTAATTGTTCTTTTAATCTAGAATCCTTTCGACTTCGAACTCGTCTTCTTCCTAAGTTTCGTAATGAAATGTTTCCTATAAGGGTGTGTCTAGGTCTGCTAGTTCTAAAAGCGATATATAGAACATAGGGTATATTTTAGCGTCTAGTAGAAGTGCTAGCCTGTAGCTTATAGGTCCTCTGACCTCCTTAACTAAGAATGGTCCGACTTTCTTATAGTCTAGTTTCTTTATTAGTCTTCGTGTCTTTAGGTTTTTAGTATAAAGATACACCTTATCCCCCTCTTTTAGCTAAGGTGCTATTCTTATGTCCTTACCTTGTAGTTTCTTTTAGTCTTATTCGATCCTTGTTTTAGCGTCCTTATAGATTTTTCGGAGGTTACTTACCCTAACTATCGTAGCCTAAGTAGCCTTATAGTAGTATTCGGGTCCAAAAATATTAGGCTCCTTCCCGAAGTTTAGGAAGAATAGTAACCTGCCTATTATTAACGAATCTATGTTGTTAATTACTAGTTGCGCTATTAGTAGTAGTGCTACCTAATTATTTATTGTTTTGTTAACGTAGTGTCGTAGGTACGTCTCTAGAATCTAGTTAACTCGTTCCGTCTGTCCGTTTATCTATAGATAGAATGCTATACACAACTTCTACTTCGTGCCTAGAAGTGTAAGAAGTGTCCTCTAGTATCGCGACGTAAACAGCTTGTCCCTATCCGTTATATAAGCCTTTTGCGTTCTATAGTATCTAACTAGCCTATTAAGTATAAGGTGTGCTAGCTATTCTACTGTTATTAATTCGTTGTAGGGTATAAAGTGTGCGTACTTCGTTAGCCTGTCTATAATATTAAGTATTAAATCGTATGCGTGTCCTGTTACTAGGTCCTTTAACCTAGGTAACTTTATAATAAAGTCTATTATAACCTTATCCTATAGTTGCTCTAGTACTTTAGAGAATTAAATTTCTCCGTAAGGCGAATATCGTTCTGCCTTATTCTGTCTATATTATACATATTTCTTAATATAGTTATATACTTGTTATCGCATCTACGGGAATTCGAAATGTCTTTATATTAAGTGTACTATCTTCGTAATTCCTAGATGTCCTCGTGTTAGTTCGTCGTAGTACCTTCGTATATATTTCTTAATGTCTGCTTCTAGCACTTGGAATTTTCCTTTGCTTATAGGAAATTCCTTCTTTTAGTCGTTTAGTATCCTAACTGTTTTATTAAACTCTCTAACGTTTGCGCTTAGGCTTCCGTTATTATTAATTTTTAACACCTAGTGCTCGAACTTATCTTTTGTTTCTATATAGTCGCTTCGCCGTAATAAGGCGTCTACTCTTACGTTATCCTTTCCTAGAGTATATTTAATTTCGAATTTATATCGCCCTAGAAGTTCTGCCTATCTAACTTGTCGTCTTATTAGGTCCTTTATAGTCGTAAAATATAGTAGATTCTTATAGTCTGAATATATTACAAGCCCTAGTACTCCTTCGTAATAAACTCTCTAGTGTTATAGTACTAATACAATTATAAGTAGCTCTTTATTATAAATGTTATAGTTCTATTCGGCTAGTATTATCTTTCGAGAATAGTAGGCGACAGGCTTACGCTTGCCTTTACTTTCTTAGGTAAGGCATACTCCTATAGTAAGATCGGATGTATCTATTTCGATCTATATAGGCTTGTTCGTATCGAATATAGCTAGTATTAAGCATTCTGCTATTATATCCTTTAGCTTCTAAAAGGCTTCTTAGTGTTTGTTTTCCTATTTAAACGTAATATCCTTCCTTATAAGATTCGTAAGAACTATCGTAGTTATTAAGTAGTCCTTAATAAACTTTCGGTTATAGTTCGTAAGGCCTAGGAATGCTTATACGTCCTTAACGCATTTCGGTGTTAGCTATTCCTATACTACCTTGATTTTGTTAGAGTCGACTTATAGTCCTTTTGTGCTTATAATAAATCCTAGGAACTTGACCTCTTTCTTATAGAACTCGCATTTTTCTAGGTTAACTCGTAGATTGCGTTCCTATAGTTTCCTAAATACTTTTCGTATATGTTCGACATATTGTTATAGCGTCCTGTTAGTATAGACTAGGATATCGTTAAGGTACGCTATTATAAAGTCGTCTAAATATTCTTGTAGTATATCGTTTATTATATCTTAGAAACTTGCTAGTACGTTTGTCAATCTAAATAGTATAACTAAGAACTTGTAAAGTCCGTATCTTGATCTAAATGCTATCCTCTACTCTTTACTAGCTACTATACAGATAAGGTAGTACCTATTCCGTAAGTCTAGCGCGGTAAACTACTAAGCTCCTAAAAGTCTGTCCTATAGCTCGCTAATATTAGGTAAAGGGTACTAGTTCTTAATTATAATATCGTTAAGTTTCTAGTAATCCTATACGTATTATAGCTTTCCGTTCTTCTTTAGTACAAATATTATTAGTAATACTATAGAGGATTCCGATTTCTAGATATATCCCTTTACTTCGTTCTCCTTAATCTATTCTTGTTTAGCTTCTAATTCTTTGCCTAATTTGGTATATAGTAGTCTAAACGGTAGTACCTTTCTAAGCTAAAGTCGGATTCGGTAGTCCTACGGTTAATGTTTTAGTAAGGCTACTAATCCTGTTTCGTCCTTAAAGAGTAGCGCGAATTCCTTATACTCTTCTAGGATTCTAGGTGCTACGATTTTACTATATACTATAACGTCTTTATGATCTAGTAGACTCTCTCTAGTATCTATCTAGTTTGCGCTTCGTTGTTAAAGTCCGCTATTCGCTAAGAAACACATCTCGTATAGTTTCTTCCGCTTATCTACTATTGTCCGCTATCGATATATAGGTTTCGTAATATGTTCGCATTCGTATTAATTAAATCTAAGTACTCCTGTCCTCTAGTTAATAGCTAGGTTGTGTTTTCTTAACTAAGGGGTGCCTAGTACGATGTCGTGTCTAGCTATTAGTATTATATCTAAGATAATCTCCTTATAATGCCCTTAAGTAACACATAATAGAGGTACCGTTTCTCTATCTACGTTAGGTAAGCGTAATCTATTTACTATAATTACCTTGTATCTATCCGGTTTCTAGCGCGTTATAATTGCTCTCCTTTAAACGTAGTCTTTCGATATAAAGCTGCTACTAGCCCTACTATCGATTATTACTATCGTAGGTAGTCCGTTTATAATACTTTCGGTCTTAAAGACTCCTGTCTTGCTATTACTACTAGAATTGTTTTCTTAAGCCTTATAAATATTGTTATACTCGTACCGATCGCTTATATCGGCCGAGCTTACTCGTTTTCCGAATCGAATAGTAAAGCGTTACTATACCCTAGTACTAGCATCCTATATATCTTTATAGGTCGTTATTGTCGTTCTAGCTCCTTCTATTGTTCTCTTGTAAGGAGCTGTCGATCCTAGTATTCTTATATTTTCCCCCTAATATATGTCTAGATCTAATTCCTATATTAGATCGCTTCTTATCTAGCTTTTCGGTTATTAGTTAGAACCTCCTACAGTTATTCTCGCCTAAGGGTCTAAATAGTCTATATAGTTTAGAACTATTTCTGTAGTACCTTAATCTAGTCCCTTATTCCTTTTGTTACGAGTAAGCCTCCTAGTATTAGGTAGCTTCTATCGCCCTAGAATTGGCTTCTAATAGGTAGTACGTCTTGTATATGTCGTCTAAAGCTTTATTCTTCTCTGTATACTAATCGATACTTCTAGAACATACTTCGAAGCTACTTAATTAAGAGGTCGAATTATCCTAGATATAGATAGCGTTCCTTTCCGAGTATTAGGAAAACTTCCTTATATTACCTAGTAATTACGACAAACATGCTTATAGCTTCTATATAGCCTAATATAGTAAACTTGATTAGTTCGTCTCGATTTATGTCGTTACTACTTCCCTACTCTTTATCTAAAGTGTTATCGTTTTTACTATCTTCGTTTTCGGTCGTCTCGTTATCTTATCCTTCTATAATGTTAACTTCTTCTATACGTTCTTAGTCTTTAAGTAACTATTAGCGTTCGTGTATAGTTTCGCTTATAAGTATACTAACCTTATCTAGTCGTAGTTAGTCTCCTTCGTAAAGGGATGTCTAGTTTTATATAATATCCGCTACAATTTCTGCGATTTCTACTAGTATGTCGTACTACTAAAGTAGGTCTTTAACGTCCTACCTAACTTGTTCGTAAAGTTCGTTCTTCTATATCTTATAAACTAGTCCTCTAGCGTTATAATAGGCGTATGTCTATCGAGTTTCGTATTATAGTTCTACCTATCTATTTTAGAGTTTCTTATCTTGATGTTTCCTATATTAGTTATCGTAGCATCTTAACTAATCTTCTACTTTGTATAGTTTTAATATTCCGCTCTATAGTATAGATAGTCGCGTAGGTTCTTAGTTCTCTCCCGAACCTAGGGCTTAGTATAGGGCTTCGTCCGTTCTCTTTTCTTCGTCCCTATTATAGGCGTCGTCGCCTATAATTCCTATCGCGTCCTCCCGTTCGGAGATATCCTCTATATCGTTAGGGACATTATCTACGTACTTTATAGAATAGAATTTGTTTTCCGGAGCTATAGGTATTTTCTAGGTAAGAGTTATATCTAGCTACTAGATCGCTCCGCTTACTAGTTCCTCCTACTCCGCGGTAATGTCCTTTAATTTTACTAGTACGTTCGAATAGTCGAGCGGTTTAGTAAAACTTTCGTAGTTACTCTTTAGCAGATTATGCTCCTTTAGGTTCTTATTATATCCTCCCCTAGATGTTAGTTCATCCTAGGTTCTAAGGACTATATTAAATTCCTAAATTCGTTCTGTCGAGTTAAACTATTGTCGGGGCACTTTATTCTTCGACTTATAGTCCCTCGCTATATATCTAATCTTAGAACACGTATAGTACTTAATTCTAGTTTTCTTGCCTTAGGATCCCTTTTCCTTAGGTCTTCTATTATCGAGTCGCTACGTATTGTTTGCTTCCTAGTCTATAGCATCGTAGTCGTTACCTTAATTATATCTTCCTCTAGTCCGGCTAGTAGGTATAAAGCCATATTTCCTACTACTACGATTGTAGCGCTTTTCTATCGCACGCTTATATAACATATTATTAATCTAGATCGTACTAGAAATAAGTTAGTCTAAGTCGTCGTTTATAGATCCGTCGCGTATTAGCTTATCCTTAACGTTATCCTTTAAGCTACGTCGGAATATAACTATTAGGGTATTATCATCCTATTTAGTAACTTAGGCATGTTATTTAAAGCTAGTAGTATAGTCGGATGCTAACGTTTTCTAAACTAAGTATTAAATAACCCTAGTCGAAACTTCCTTGTCGTTATAGACTCTATAGATCTGTCTAAGTTCTTTCCTAAAGACGTTAAAGTTTCTAAACATTCCCTTTTTATTAGTGTTGTCGCTAAAGTACTTAGTAAGGTAGGTTTTGATCTATTTCTAAGCTTTGCTACGTAGGTACGTAATAGCGAACAAGGTCTTATTCTACGTAACGCCGTTAAATAAGAAGTATAGCTACATCTAGTTAAGCTATTCCTCGAGCTTAACTCGATCTCTATAGTAGAGGTCTAGTTTGGCAACCTTTATAGCAGAGTCTCCTAACGTAGTCCTTACTCGTGTCGATCCTCTAGTATCGCTTAGGGCTAGGGTTCCTAAAGCGGTCCTCGATATAGAACTTATACTTAAGGGTGTTCAAAGTGTTAATAACTAACTAGCGGGTTATACGTACCGAAGTATGTCCTAACCCGAAATAGGTAAGCGTAAGTAGCTTCTAAAGATAAGCTCTTAAAGAAGGAAGTAGATACTAATATAAAGTAATAAATAATAAGAGTTTGATAGACAGTCGATTCTAATTAGTCGATTACTAACATAAGTTAAACACAGTCTGAACAAGTCCATCCTAAGTTCCTATATACATTACCTTTCTAATAGTAGGCTCCTTCTATTCTTAATACTCTCTACGATCTCTAGGGAGCAGTAAGAGTATAGAGAGCAAGGTGCATATACTCTCTAGGTCTTAGCTGTAGGAGGTAGAGCACTATCCTTGTTAGTCGGTTAGTGCCGCTATTTCTCCTAGCGGGTCCGCTTGTACTATCTAATCGCTTCAATTTATAATACTTACTTCTTAACTTTATCTATTAAAGTCTTTCTAACCTATCCTAATATATTACGCTTAAGCGTCTATTTATACTCTACTATACTACTAACTCTTATATAGTATCCTCCTCTAATAAAGTATTATTATCCTATAAAACCTCGTAGATATTTAGACCTTCGAAGGCTAAGAGTATAGGTTCTACCTATTTCTTACCTTATAATAGTAGTAATTATAGTTATTAAAGTAGGAATCTGTTACCTTATAAGCTTAGTATACTCTTATCGATTATATTAGCGAGCGTAAATAATACTAAAAATAGTTCGTCCTTTATCTTAGTCTAAAGGGTGTAGGTACACTATTTTTATAAAGATTTCTTATATAGAACTAAGCTATAGCTCTCTTACTACCTAGAAGTATATTCTTCTATCGCTCCTACGACTGTTTAATACTAGTCTAATAGATCTTATACTTTAGCTGACTATAGCAAGTTATAGAGTCTAATAACTTATCTACTAACTATTCTTTCTATTGATATTCTTCTCGTTCGATAATAATTAGAGATAGGATAGATATAACTTATTCTTCGAATAGATTATTTACTACCTTATAGAGTAGACCAATATAAAAGACGTTAAGATTCTTTATTTAAGGTAGTAACTAGAGGTAGTAGGCTCTTCTATATACTTTTAGTACCTCGAAGGAGCTAAGATACTTTTAGTTACGCTTCTTAGATAGTCTCTTAGTTTTAATATATCTTATATCTAACTAGACCTTATTATCTACTCTATAGATTACTAAATTAGTTCTACTTATATTAGCGAAGTTAATATATCGAGCCTATATAATTAAATAGGTATCTTTTAGTTCCTCTAAGATCTATAATATACGTTTAGCTAAAGTATCTACGTATTCTACTACTTTAGCTTAGAGTACTATAACTTATAGTTTTAGTGCCGCTCTAATACTCATATAGGGGTAGTAACCTAAGTTAGTAAATAATAGTATTATACTAGTTAATATTAACTTGCTATTACTAATAGCAAACTCGGCTAAAGAGAGCTAATCTACCTAGTTATCTTAGTAGTAGCTATAGTATTTATGGAGGTATTCTTCGATAGTTTAGTTAGTACGCTCTAACTAACTATTAGTCTCTAAGTAGAAAGTAAAACTCAGACTCCTTATAATACTAAGTCTTTAATAAAGATATAACTACTAGGTATTTTCGAGTTAAATACTATAATTAGAAGTAATATTATCTAGGAGTCTATATATAGAGAACATATAATTTATGACTAGAGCTCTATAATAGTCTCTATTAATCGAATAAGGCGCTAATAGTCTTAGTTATTTAGTTAGGCGATCTATAGTAGTAAGAATATACTTATACGTCTTTTCTTCTCTTATATAGGATAGTAAAGGTCGTACTAGTAGTTAGGCTAAGGTATCTTGTTTATAACCTCGACTTATAGTCTTGCTTATAGGCTTACTTATATATCTTATAGTAGTCTTAGACTTCTTATTTATCTACTTAGCTATCTGCTTATTATCTTTAAATTGTTTACTAAGGATATATACTAGATAATAGTTATTATTTACTAAGGATATATACTAGATAATAGTTATTATTTACTAAATTAATGTTCCTTAGAGCTAATATCTTCGTTAGATTATTATATACCTTCTCTTCTATAAATGTAAATAGCTATATATCTAGCGATAGAGATCTAGTTATAAAGTCGTAGTACTAGTATAATAGGCTGTTATTAATATTCTAAGTCTTATAGATATTACTTAGTAAGAATTTAATAACTAAGGGTTATAGTAACTACTTAAGGTACTTATTATTTATCGAGATTTTTCGTATAAAATAGTAGTATAGAGCGTTAAAAGATAAAACAGAAAGGTGGCATTAATACTTTAGTATAATTAGAGCTCCGCCTAAGCTATCTTCTCCGCAGGACTAGATCTCACTATACCTAATTTCCGTCGACGTATCCGCAACAGTCTACGTCGCACGAGCAATGGATCTCTTACCGACTGCTGCATACATTTTTATGTTCGCCTTCGTGGCCCACTTCTTCGTGCAGGGCTTCAGAATGCGAGCAAAGCATCGTAGGCTTGTAAGTTAGGAAAGATGTTAGTTACGGCAGAATCAGAGGAACTCACCTACAACTCAGCCTACTCCGGCGCATTCAAGGATACTCGGCAGCCTCAAGGTTCTGGCCGATGCAGCCCGAGAACTCCCATATCGGGCCAGTCCGCATAGTAAGCTGAGATACGACCTCACAGCTGGATGGAACAATTGACCTGACTTGTGTACAGTCTGTCCGACCCAAGTGAGGAGAAAATACAACCTCGGACCTTTCATGTTCCTGGACCTTTGGCCCGTTGCTCCGCCGCTTTTGGTAGTAATGGATCCGGCGCTTTGCCAGCACTTCACGGTAGGACTATCCACAAACAAGCACCCTTTCATGAGTTTCCTCCTAAGACATGTCCTTGGTCCGGATGACATGATTAATGCCAATGATGCAACATGGCGGCATTGGAGAGCCATGTTCGGCCCTAGCTTTAGTAATAAGCAAATCATTTCCGCAATCCCACATATCACGGATTACGCACTCGCTTTTATCATGAAGCTCGACGAACACGCCAAATACCAGCGTGTCGTCCGGCTGAATGACTTGACCATGGGATTTGCGGCCGATGTCATCGGTAAGGTGACGATGGATGTGGACTTCAACTCCCAGCAGCATGGAGGGCATGAATTCATTCACGCACTTGAAGAACAGCTTTGCAACCTTCCAATACACCCGTCGCTCTTAGTCAACCTTCTAAAGCCCCTCGCTCTTTTGCAGAGGCTGCGACGCTCGCATTTCATGCACAGATATGTCGGCAACATCCTCGACCAGCGCCTCGCGAGTAGGAAGCACCCAAAGAGTCAGCAGCTCAAGAGTGGCAGTGTTCTGGATGTTGCTCTAGATGAGTGCGTATCAAATGATCCGGACGCACTGGATCGAAACGTGCCCCATCTTGACAAGCATCTCAGAAACGGTATCATCACGCAGCTCCGCACCATGATCTTCGCTGGCTACGACACCACATCCGCGGCAATCAGCTACGCGCTTTATCTGCTGTATGAAAACCCTAGCTGCCTTCAGCGTATCCGGGAAGAACATGAAAGAATCCTCGGTCCGGTTTGCACCACAGCCGAAACCATCAAAAACAGACCATACATCCTGGGCAAACTTGAGTACACTACCTGCGTGATCAAAGAAACCCTACGCCTATTCCCACCCGCGTCTACAGTTCGTGAGGGCCAGCCCAACGATTTTGTCATTAATCCGGAAACTGGCGAAAGATTTCCCGTCGGAGGGCATATGATCTGGATCGACCACTATGGCGTCGGCCACAACGAGAATGTTTGGGGCCCGACAGTTGACGAGTTCGATCCCACGCGATTTCTTTCGGCGAACAATGCTCGTGTCCCCGAAGGTGCTTTCAGAGCCTTCGAGAAGGGCCCTCGGACATGCCTGGGGCAGAATCTCGCCCTCGCCGAGCTTAAGATCGTTCTGGCCCTGACTTGCAGGTCATTTGAGCTCGAGTGCGTGCTTGACCAGCAAAGCCTAGATGAAATTGCGAAAGATGGGAGTGTTTATGCAAAGGATCAAAGGCGCAAACGTGGAAGACAGGATGTAGACGGAGAGAAAATGTATCAAGGTAAGTCTGAAGTCCCCCTAAATCTACTGTACTGAACGTGCATTGATTCAACATTACAGTTCAAATTGGGCCAACAAGACCGCGCGAGGGCATGCCGCAACGAGTCAAGAGAGTGGAATGGTGCATGTAGATACAGCACTTCAGGGTCTTGTAGCGATCACATCGTCACCACGGGAAACAGACAAAAACTCAGGATCGGGGTTTTTGTTCCTGGCCCGCTGCATACATATCTCGACTCAAGAAAGACGAAGCCGCCTACCCAGTGGTATGACGTGGAGGATCTAGTACTTCTCTTTTGAGAATGAATTCATTTCGCAGACATGTTACCTCGATAAAGTTCTGTGCTGTAAAGGATGCCGGCCGAACACCATAGAAGCGTATCAATATGGTAGCAATCTGCATGGGTGTATGGGCAAATTACATGACGTGAAACTATGTGGCCTCGCGGTCACATCTGCGAGATAATGTTGGTTGCCAACTCTCGCAAATTAGCTGCACCAACAATCTGCGTCAACGCCATCTCAACGCCAAAATCCCGGCGGATGAAACTTCGCAGCTCGACAGCAACCAATGAGTCCAATCCATATTCAGTCAGATTCTTCCCTGCACTCACTTCATCATGATCCATCATAGTTATCGTTGCCACTTTTTCTATGAGCAGAGTCAGTACATCGATTGACGTCCCGTCAACCTGATCAACCCGTGGCAAGTCACATTCTTGTTGCTTAGCATCGTCCGCATCGTGCCGCAATGCAGCCCAGAAGTTCAGCCCTGCCCAAGGGAGCTCTGCAGCATGCGGTCCGGTATCCTTGCAAAATGCCATCAATTTACCCTCTTGAAGCAACCCGGAAGAAGGTCCGACAATGGCTGCTTCGACGAGAGTGTGAACGTGGTCTTCTCTCAAACGAAGACCGACGGATCCTTTCAACGTCTCCGTGAGCCCACGCTCGGCCACGTAGCCCACGTTCTCTACCACCGGAAGACTAATCGAAACGGCAGGGAGTCCGAGTCTGAGTCGATGCTCGGTGAAGGCGTCGAGGAAGGTTGAAGTTCCGGCGTAAATAGACTGTCCGACGTGGCCTATGGGTCCCTGCATAGAGGACAACGCAACGAAAAAGTCCAGATTTGGTAACAAGTGATGCAAGTGCCAGGCTGCCTTGATCTTGGGTGCTGTAATCTTTTGCCAATCATCGAAGCTTGCGTTGATCAAGAATGAATCCTATTTGGAAACTGTCAGTTATCACAAAATGCAAGACCATGGTAACTTGACCTTACGCGGAGAAACAAAGCCCCATGGACAACACCTCGCACTGGCGGAAGATCTTGTAATCTATTCAGAGCGCCGACTAAAGCGGCACGAGAGCCGACATCACATGGAAGAGCTCGCAGATTGATGTCAGTGCCTTGATATTGCTTTATCAATCTTGCAACGTCGGGATTCGTGGATCCGCTTCGGCCCAGCAGCACAATATTGTGGGCTCCCTTTTTGATCATCCAAGTAGCGATCGATCGGCCGATGCCACCTGTGCCGCCAGTGATCACGTATGTTGCGTCAGGAGCAAGCAGTTGTTGCCAAGGCTGCTTCAGCGGTGAGGCACGCTCTGCCAAGACACAATCGTCGGGACCAAATGTTATCACAATTTTGCCCATGTTCTGGCCTGATTGCAATCTGCGCATACCAGCCACTAATTGCGAGATGGGCACCTGAGTGACCGGGCGAATAGGTTTGATGACCCCTCTTTGCAGCAGATCTGTCATCTCGGCCAGGAGCGCATTCACAGCTTTGGGATCTTGAAAGACTCGGTGGATATCAAGGCCGCTGAAGGTGACGTTGCGATCGAAGTGTCGCATGCCTAGATGAGTATTCTGGGCGAAATCCTTCTTACCAATCTCTACAAAACGACCAAATTCCGCGATCAGCGACCAAGTCTCCTTCAAGAGCTTGCCACTGAGGCTATTGACGATTACGTCTACACCTCGGCCGTCGGTTGCGCACAAGATCCCGTCTCTGAATTCTGCGGTGCGACTAGAGAATATGTGTGTCTTCGGAATGTGGTGCTCTTGGTGTAAAAAGTCTCTCTTTTCAGGAGAGCCCGCGGTGGCGAACACGCGAGCGCCCACGTGCTGTGCAAGTACAATGCACGCTTGGCCCACCGCGCCAGAGGCTGCATGGATAAGTACCGTTTCCTCTCTCTGTAGCCGAGCGATTCGTAGGAGACATTGGATTGCGGTGCTGTAGGCTATAGGCATTGTGGCGGCATCGACAGTGCTCAAACCGTCAGGGATTGCTCGAGCGCTTAGGCAAGGGATCCGGACAAAGTTTGCAAAGCCACCTTGTCGAGGAATGAAGAACACTCGCTCACCAAGCTTGAGATTTTGTACCTTTGCTCCCGTGCGAACGACTGTACCAGCTCCCTCCACACCCGAATTGAACCATGGAGTTGAACCCAACACGATCAAGAGATCTCGAAAGTTGAGCCCACTAGCTTCCGTCTGAACAACAAGCTCGTCGTCTCCGAGCTTACCGTCAAATGCGTTGATTTTGCGGAAATATATTGAGTCCAGGTTACCTGCCGCATCCATTGTCATCTCAAGGGGTTGGCCGCAAGACCATATGTTCTGCACTTCTCTGCTCGAAAGCCCAGCTTCTGTAGCCAAGATCTCTTTCGCCATTGGTAGTCGTCGAAGTCGAGGTACGCAGATCAAGCCATTGTCCCAAACCAGGTCCTGGTCTCTGCGCATGGCACTATCGTGACCTAGCAGTTTCTCGACCACTTTAGTAATGGCTGGAACGCTCTGCAGGGAGAGGGGAACATTCTCCATCAGCAGCAGGTTTCGGGACATATCCTCCTGGCGCAGGCTGTGTAGCAAACCCTTGATGACGGCTCCATCTGGGCCTGCGTTCTCCGGCGAGATCCATAATAAGCCTGCGGATTCCAGACATAGCTTCTTTAGATTATTGAACGATTCCGGCGAGAGTTCCTGGAAGATGCTCTGCCGGTGGTCCACAACTATCCAGAATTCATTCTTGTTCGGGGCGAGTTTCGAGAACGGCTTGACCACAGTTGTGCAATCGAAGCGCAGTGCTATCTCAGCTGATGCCAACTCGGCAAAAGAGGTCGCTTCAGCGTTGAGAGTCTGCGCGCATGTCAGCCCGCACACTACGACAGCATCAGCACTTTCAGGGACACCAGGCTCCAAGTCTTCAATTTTTGTAGACCACATCGTCGTCATGACATGTTCGGCGGCACCCGGGTAGTCCTCCGCGGAGCCATCGATCCCAGAGAATCCATTATCCATCAGAATCTTAGACCACAGTTTCTCGGAGAGCAGTGGCCCTTCGCTAGAGCGATACTCGTCACTATGAAGCCACCAGCCAGGAAGTAGGGCGAATGGCAAATATGCTGGCACGTGTCGGACGACTTCGAGTAGCAACAGCTTGCCTCCAGGCCTCAATAGGGATCGCACGTTCTTCATAGTTACAGTGATGTCTGCAGTCGCGTGCAGAACATTAGCAGCGATGACCAAGTCGTATGCACCGGAAGCAAAGCCTTGCTCTCCAGGATTCTGGCTGATGTCCAACTTTTTGTACACAATCTCTTTGGGCCAGCGGGCCAGTTTTGTGCGGGCGCTTTCGAAGAATCCAGATGATATGTCGGTGAAACTGTATTGTAAAAAGGCTGGCGCCTCCCCAATTTCACGGGACATGGCCTCAAGCACTGCCAACGTTGTACCTAATTGCTGTCAGCGTGCATTCCACTTCTTTCTGTCTAGCAACCCCTTCTAACCTGCAGTTCCAGCCCCTATTTCCAAGATGTTCATTCTCGGGTCTGTTTCTGCTAGAATACCGGCATATTTGGCACATGCCCGGCTAGACCGAACGGTCGCCGGGTCTTCTTCGTAGTTCCTCCAGAGCAATCCGTCTCGAAGCATGATCTCCAATGGCTCAACATGCCCGTGCAACACTTGGGCGAGTTGTTCCCCAACGGCACAGACCATTTTGCCTCCTGCGTCGTGACTGGACACCTTTTCTATCAACGCTGCGGTATCATGAGGATCGTGATCGTCCACAAATTCTGACAAGACAAGACTCCGCGCCCAGTCCAAAAAACGGACTAGTTGGGAGGGTGCCCCGGCAAAGTCATGATCCGTCGTCTCTTTCAGAGCACGAGTGATGTAGTGAAGGGCAACTTTGTTGAGGTCACGGTGGTGCTGGAGCTCGTCCTGTCCGAATTCTGTATTGGCGACCAACTTCTCAAGCTCATGGCTGTTTGTAAGGTGAGCATGTAAGGCATTCTTCCAATAATGGCAATCCGGTACGTCCACCAGATGGTCTTGCCGTGGTAGAGCAATCACCTTCAATGTTATTGCGTCCAGGTCGAAAATGGGTGTTCTGCAGCCATCAAATGTGGCAAAGGCGGCAACACTCATTTGCATGAGGCCCGACTTCTCATCCTGATGCAAAAGGCGGCTGATAGTGGTGAATATCTGACCAGTGATGGCGGGTATGTTGTTGGAGATACGCAGGCGGCTAATATAAGTTGGCACATAGATCGGTCGTTGCCGATCCGTCGTCAGAAGCACTCCATAGCCATGGAGAAAAGCATCCAATGTTGGCGGATCGCCGGTGACAGGGGAATCACCTGATAATGGGAGTGGGCGCTGTTCGACCTCGTGCATAGATACTCCATGGCCTTGCCAGAGTCTGACCATATTTCGCAAGGCAGGTCCGTAGACTGTGCCGTTTTGGTTTATGACGGCATACTCCTGCTGCGCGCTACGCTCAGCAAGCTTGTCGCCACTTAAGATGGTGGCCGCCGCGTGCAGGGTTTGGGTGGACATAGCCATAGGGGTAGATTCTGCCTCGATCATGCCGTGACAGTGAGATCTCCAACCATGTTGTTCCGACCAGGATACTATCTCAAAGCTCCAAGTCACCGAGCATTGCAATTCGGTCCCCAAGTCTGCAGGTTTGAATTTTGTGGTCAGGTCAACGCGTTCGCCCTCGACCATCTTCAAAGCTCGTTTGACGTGACATTCGTGCACAAGTATGCTTAATGGTTTTGCCGTGCTCAGCGCTTTCAAGGCCTCAACAGCCAGCACAAGATAACCGGTGAATGGGAACAGAGTGTCCCCAGCAACGACATGGTCTCGGATCCAAGGCAATTCTTCAATAGTAAACACATTCCTGAATGAATGCTCACTACCTTCATTATAGGGACTTTTCCATCCGAGAAGATGGTGGTAAGGCCGACCGTGATATAGCTTTTGCAAAGCCATGCGGGGCATGCACATGAGCGACAGTCTGTCCCACTCATAAGCTGGAAGGTCTGTCACTATTTCGACTTTCCTGCTGTCGGTGCGGTTGATTCGGCCGAAGTCGAGATTGACGCCTAACGTAAAGAGCTTTCCGGCGAGCTCGAGAAGGGCTCCTCCAGCAGCTGAGTCTCTCACAAGAGAAGGAAGGTATAACACGTCTTCTCGAGCGATGTGGCGCAATATCTGTCTTGTGGGATTTTTGAGGGCTGGATGGGGACCAATCTCAATCATCGCATGCAATCTTTGGGCACCGAACTTATTGCTGTTGCCATCCCCGCAACTCAAGAGCATTGCTTCAACTGCATCGGAGTATCGCACAGGACGAAGGAGGTTTTCGACCCAGTATGATGCATCGATGGCCCCTGCATACTCAACTCTGCCTGTCACAGAGGAGACGAAGGTAGGCCCGCCAGCTTCACCGGTGGTATGGCCAGGATTGATGTAGAAAGACTCGATGTAGGCCAGATAGAGAGCCGCTGCTCTTCGCATATGCTCGGAGTGATATGCGATGCCATCCGTGCGGAGGACACGCACAAACAATCCCTGGTGTTCTGCTAGTAATTGGATTTCCTCGATCGCCTGCTCGTCTCCGGAGATGGTGACACTTTCGGGACTGTTGTGGGCTGCGATCACAGCATAACCACCATGGCTCCGTTCGAGAAGCCTGGACGCTTCTTCGAAACCTGCGCCCAGGGCCAACATTGCCCCTCGGACCTTTTGCACTTTAGCCACTTGTGCAGCGACGAGGCCGCGATAGTACGCGAGAGCTAAAGCAGCTTCAAAAGAGATGAAACCGGCGACAAAGGCTGCCGCGATCTCACCACTAGAGTGCCCAGTCACTGCCGCTGGCCTTATTCCCCACTCGCGGAGCAAGAGAACAAGGGCAAGCTGTATCGCGGTGCAGATAGGTTGGCTAAATTCCGCCTCGTTGACACGCGATTCGCGCTCAGGCTTTCCAAGTTCGGCTAATATCGTTGAGCATATGGCTAATAATGAGAACACAGAATTTCGTACCTGTCAATGACCACAAAGCCCCAAAATGATGAAGAAGTATGTCAGCTTTGGAGATAGCACTGGCAAAGGGCCCAAAGCAAGCAAGGGTGGCAGCCATTTGAGCATATCTTGCGTGAAGTATGTCAGTAAGTATGACGTTACAAAGTGGAAGAAGACTATAGCGTACTGTGCGCCTTGGCCTGTAAAAGCAAACCCAATAGCAGGATCTTTCAAGCTGCTGGGACCTGTCTCAAAAGGACCTAATGGTATTTTGGTTTGCAGGGACGTCAATGACGGAGCAATTATCGCGAACCGGTGGGGGAAGTGTGTTCGGCGTTGTCCGAGCGTGAAGGCGATCCGGTCGGCCAGCCTATTTGATGCCGGGACGGTGCGCAGATAGTGTGCAAAAGAGCACAGGTAAGAGGTCAGGCTACGGTGCGATTTGGCTGAGAAGACAAACAATCGATCCGTGAAGCCATGTTCGGCACTGCTTTCGCCCCAAGGGGCGCCGTTCTGTGTAAGTTCAGTGTGACTTGCTGATGCTGGGTCGCCTGCTTCACTCGGGTCGACCGGCGAACCTTCCATGATGATGGCAGTATTGCTGCCGCCAAACCCTTTTACACCGTTAGGCACTTCACGGAGCAAGGGTATACGCTGCCTCACCATAGTTGGCTATGCACACTCTCCTTGGCATGCAATCAGGCCACGGCTCCACAGTGTCCAAAATCTTTCGGCAAGTTAGAATGATGGTGTCTGGGGTCCATTTAAGGATGAGCTTACTCGCAACTTTTCCTTCCCCACTATATTTGTGTTGAAACTGTCAAACAGCGCGTTGGGTAGAAGAAGACTGCGCTCAATCATCATGATGCTTTTGATGACAGCAAGCAGGCCGCTGACACTCTCTAGGTGCCTATTCGATCCGCATTAGTCTCAGTGGAACTTTGAGACGAAAGCATGATCATACCCAATGTTTGACTTTATTGAACCTATGCAGACAGGATTGGATTCCGTCCTGGCGCTGGCCATCACGCTTGCAATGGCGCTTCCCTCGACCGGATCGCTGATCTGTTAGCTATAGCTACAGATCCGGTCACGCGGTCTAAGCTCACCCTGCTGGAGTTCCCGTGCCGTGAGCCTACGACATGCATCAGTAACGTCCAAATCATCCCTAGCGACACGGCATAATCACCTCGACGAATGCCGTTTCGTTCGGATCCAAGTATACCTCTCGATGCACTCGTTCGAGCAGTGCCTCCTGAGCAGCTTGCGAAGGCATTGTGATGCCCTTTGTGCGACCGCCATGGCTGCATGCTGTGTTGCGTATGACTGAACGAATTGGGAGATCTGCTTGTGTGGCAAGATCTAAGCGCTGGACCATCACGCACGCAGCTCCTTCTCCTCGCCCAAACCCCGAGGCTCTCGTGTCAAAAGAAAAGCATTTACCCTCTGTCGAAAGTGCACTTCTGATGCATCAGTTGCGGAGAAACACGGGACGAAGATCGAATTTTGGACGTACCCCAAAGTGTCCATCGCGCTCCACGTGTTGGGGCTGATTAGAACCTTTGCACCCACCACGAAAGCGGCATCGCACTCGCCGGATTTAATGCTTTGACAGGCGAGGTGGAGTGCTTGCGAGCTGCTAGCACAGGCGGCATCCACGGCAAAGCTTGGTCCAGTAAGGTCAAAGAAATACGACAATCGATTGGCAAACATCGCAGCCGGGGTCCCGATGGCTGTGTAGGTGGTGGTAGTGGGCAGGTCTTCCATTTGGTGAAATGCATAGTCCGAAGGTTCGTTTGCAGCGAACACTCCGATCCTCTGGCCAGCAAGGTCATGCAGTCTGATCCCCGCACTTTCGGCGGCTTCCATTGCACATTCCAGAACGAGGCGATGCTGCGGGTCCATTGCTCGGATTTCATCGGCCTTGAGATTGAAGAACGCTGCATCAAAGGAATAGACATCGAAAGTATCGGGTAGAAAGTGCGCGCCCTGAGACGAGATACAGCCCGCTTTGTCCGAGTCTTTGTGGTAGTACATCTCTCGCTTGAATCGACGCCCAGGGACGGGCGACCAGGCAGATCTGGCTGCGGCCAGGAACTCCCATAGACCAGTCCGTCCAACGCCTGGAGCTCTGTAAGCATAACCTATAACGGCAATCGCGGGCTCGGTCATGATGAGTGTATGAGGATAGACAATGTTTCCAATGTTCGTGTATTTGGGCGAAAGACCTTTGGTGAGCTGGCTGGCATGTAAGATATTTGTTCCGCAGGAAACCGCAGATCGAAGAAGGGTTGTCGCGTTTAGGATATATTGGCCGCATGTCCGTGTTCGCTTCCATAAGAGATATGTATCTCGTGTCGGCCTGCCTCTTCATGCTGCCTTGCACCGCCCATGTTGTGGCACTATCTCAAGGCCCAAGGTCTGCCCCGTCAGAACTTGCTTGACCCTGTAGACTCCTGTCAGGATCCCATCTCATTGCTACCCCCGTCCTTGACCTTACTCCTACTCTTTGATGCATTAGGCTTCGTTTTGTTACTAGTAACTCGGCCGCTAGTAACTCGGTGACTTACTAGCGGCAGTAAGTTACTAAACTTTCGCTAGTAAGTAGCTAGTAAGTCGCTAATAAGTCGATATTATACGATCTTAATTACTATTTAAGGCCTAAGGTAAGGCTTAGCTAGCTACTAACTTTATCCTTTATTATTAGTAGTAGTAGTATATAGCTATTATATAGTATATTATCTTTTATAATAGTAACTATTATAGATAATACTACTATAAGTAACAGCCTTATTATCTATACCTCCTAAAGTAATACTACTCTTAATACTATTACTACTAATACTAGTTAGTAGACTCTAAAGCCTCTAAAGGTACCTCGATCTAAGACGCTAACTTGTTTAAAGATGCTAGTAGCCTTATTATCGAAGAAGCGTAAGGCCGCTATACTAGTAAAGATACTAGTAAAGAAGAAGGAGCCTCGCTTCTTTTAGGAGAAGAATAATTATAGTATTAGAGTAGCGAGGATAACCTATACGTATATTAAGAAGTATAGCTAAGGCGACGTTATAAAACTTAAGAAGTATAACTTTAATAAGCTAGCGTCTATATTAAGTAAGGCCTTTATACCTTAATTAGTCTCTAAGAAGTAAGGTAATAGTAAATATAATATCTAGAAGCGAGTATAGTTAGCGTTTAAGAAGTACTATAAGTATACTAGTAGTTAGAATAGATATAGTAATCCTTCTAACTCTAAACTAGAGCCTTTAATAGACTTAAAGATAATTAAAGATACTTACTTCGACGTCTATCTAGAGTATCGTTAATTTAGGAATATAATACTAATACCTTATAAAGAGTTATAGTATCTATTTAGTAATAGTAAGCTCGCTACTAGTAATTATACTATTAGCCTTATAGAGCTTATTAGCTCCGAGTCTAGTAAGAATAGAGACGAAGATAAAAACAATAGCGAAGATAGAGATACTACTAGCGAGGACAAAGTCGCTAGTAAGGACGAAGATACTATTAGCGAGGATAAAGACGCTATTAGCGAAGCTATTAGTAAGGACGATAAAACATCTTTATAGTAGGATCTAAGCGATAATAAAGTAGTAGTTACTACTTTATAAATACCTCTAAAGCGTGCTAGATTAGTAATAACTAAGACATTATTAACTAAATAACGCTAAGGATCTATAATATCTAATACCTCGACCTTATATATTATTTTAGTACTATAATTATCTTATAAGGACGCTCTACTTACCTATATAGTAGCTACTAATAACTAGAGAGCGAAGGATAAGTAGTAGTAGCTTAACTACTAGAGTTATAAATATAAGGCTATATCTATAATAAGCGAGTTAGTAAATATATAAAAGAAGATAGTATTATCCTTTAAGGTAATTAGGACTACTATTATAGCTACTACTACGCAAACCTTAGAGTCGCTATTAACTTATATTTATATTTATATAAGTAAGCTTACTATCTTTAAAGAGTTAGATATAGCAGACTATATACTTCTAAAGTAGTTAGTATTAAAGAATAAGGAGCAAGTAGATGTAGTACTTAGTTATTCGAATAATAAGCTCGAGTTTGTTAAAATATAACAGGTAGTTATATGCTAGTTATACTAAGCTAGGAAGGGCTCACTTAGATAGAGTTATAAGTTAGACCTACTCGAACTTAGTTGAGGGGTTAAGAGATATTTTAGCTAATTAGAGAAGAGAAGATTTCTTCTTCTTCTTCTTACTATAACTATCTTAGATAATACTCTCGATATCTAACTACTACTATAAATTAAGACGTAATATCGACCTTGTAGGTATAAAGGATAGAGAAAAGATTATATATATTCTATTTAAAGAAGAGGTATAGCTAAAGGGCTCTAATACTATAATAAGTACTAAGGTTAGAAAGAGTAGAATATACTTCTTTTATAGATTACCCGACTATATTATCCTAAAGTATCTACGCTTAATAAAGGCTTAGAAGGCACTAAAAGAGAAGCTATATAAGTATAAGAGTAGCCTACTATATAGAAGAAACATAGACCTATAGGCTCTAACTTAGAAAATTAGAGTACTAGAGCTAAAGAGTAAGAAATCTAGCTAGAGCAAATTACGCCTAGGAAAGAAGGATAGGAAACATATAGATAAGAGTAAGTAGAAGTATAAGAAGGGTAGGGCTTATACTACTAATATAGATATATTATTATTATTAAATAATTCTAACTTGAAGGAGTTTAGCTCTTCTAAGTACTCTAACTCCTCTACAGACTTAGATAATAAGTACGTATAGGTAGAAGTAGTAGCTAATAGTAAAGGTAAGCTTCTATAAGGTATAATTCTCCTTAATTCTAGCGTATTAGCCTCTATATCTAATAATAAGGAGCTCTTTAGGAACCTAAACCTAATATAGCTAAGGCGTATTAAGATTAGGGTAGATTCTTAGAGAGTAGATATAGGAGTAATATAGTAATTTCTAATACGTTTAGAAGAAGTCTTATAGTATCTATAATTTACGTTCTATACCTAGATATTACTCTAACCTTAGATTAGAAACTTATTCGCAAATTCGATTTAATTAGAATAATACTTCCTAATATGTTCTATATAGTTAATTCGAATATCGATCTAGTCCTCGAATATTATTCCTACTATAAAGTATATTAGCTCTAGAAAATTTATAGTGCATCTATTATATAGTCTAATAGCGCTAAGAATAGACTAGAGTCCTTACTCGCTCTAATAGTAGATGCCGAAGAACTAGATAACTCTAATAAGAGAGTAGTTAGAGATTATAGTCTTTAGTATCGCTAGTTTCTATATTATAGCCTAATAAAACTAAGGTCGCTTTATAAGGTTGCTATACTAAAGAACCTGATTCTAATTATAGATAGTTTTAACTATAAAACTCATAGTATCGCTAATATAAAAAAGCAACGTAGTAAAGTTATAGAATAGAAGAGACAGATCCTAGAGTTGATTTCTCTTAATATATATAGACTACTACTACCTTTATTCGAAGGTTTTAGGTACTTTTTAATTATTATAGATAACTACTCGCGAAAGTTATAGGCGTATCCTTTAAAAGCAAAGTTAGACTCGCCTGTAGCTCTAAATTAATAGCGAAAGAAAATCGAGCTTTGAATAGGGCTAAAGCTAGTAGTAGTAAGGACTAATAATATAGGTAAACTACTTAAAGTTCTAAAAGAGTAGGAGGTCGAATATAGGCTAGAGCTTAACTAAGCTAATACATACGACTTATAATTAAATAGTATTAATAAAAATAATATTATGTTGTTTTAAGATCCTACACTTAATACTGGGCAATAGATTTACGTAATAGAAGTAGCTATAGGAGGAATGTATTGTTAGGTATATATCGGAAGGTAATAAACGTATTAGGTTAGGGAAAAGAAGAAGGAATCTTCTCTTCTCTTTCCCCTAGAATACTCCTACTAAGGCTAAGCTTATAGGGCTTAGTTAGAGTACTCCTAAGTTATAGAGTAGTATAACTCTCCCTACTCTAACTTAACATTCCTAGTATACGACTGCCTATTACTTTTTAATACTCCTACTTAGGCATATACTACTACCTATAGTCCCTACTAACCCTAGGCTACTCCTACTAGCTTCTAACCTCTAGTCTAGAGCCTTATAAGCTTCGTCCTTATTAGAGAGAGTAATAAATTAGAGTATGTTTACCTTCTTATATAAAGGTAATCTATATAGGAAGAGAGGGGGTCGTAAATTAGAGAATGTTTATCGTTTATATATGTTAGTTTACTAGTTTATATAAATACACTACTTTTATAGACCTCTCTAGCTTCGCATAAAGTCTTCTTCTTACCCCTTCTCTACTAATATAACCTCTCTAACATCTTAATATAGCTTTATAGTAGGGTGTCCTACTAATCCTATTAGATAATACTTTACTCGGCGATAAGCTTACTTAGCTTATAGCTCTTAGGTATATCTTTCTAGCATATTATCCCTTTGATTATAGCTAACTATTCTCTTAGCTCTAATGCTATAAGGCACCTAACTCTTAGTTATATATAGCTCTAGGTATATATCCGATTCCTTCGCGTGGCGTATAACTCTAGTCGCTTTAACTAAGTCCTACCCTCTTTTAAGGATAACGCGACCTAATTCTATATTACTTATTAGAGTGTAACCTTCCCTTATAACCTAGGCCTATAGGAATATAACCTAAATACCCTAACTAGTACTATACCGATTACTACTAGCTTTATAATAGCTAGTATTACTTAGAGCGTAAATTATCCTTAGTATATTATAAAGTTAGGAGGGTACTACGTAGTTCTATATAGCTAGTACTACTCTAACCCTAGGAATCCTTACCTTAAGGGTTTATATACTAACTATTTTAGGAAGAATTAGAAGAATTACTACTTATTATACTCTAGTCTAATAGATAAAGATCCTAATCTAGCAGGTTAAAATACTATAAGTTAGAGTACCTTTAGCTAGGATAGGTCGACCTAAGATAAGGTAGGCGGCTATAACCTTTAGCCTCGCCTCTCTACTCTTTAGTATAGTAGCCTATCCCTCTAGACACTAGCTTGTTAGAGTTTAAACTAGGCTCTAGATCCGTATCTATAGTATTAGAGAGGTAGGAGTTATAGTTAGAGGGCTATAGATCGTTATCTAATTGCGCTAGACTATTATTAGGAGAATAAGTATTATAGGCTACTTACTTACCTTATAGACTACGGCTATAAGACTTTTCTAGAACCCTACTTAAATTAAGAAGCTAGTAAGCTTTTCTTTTCGTAGTTTAGAGATAAGACCCTCTAGCTATATAAGCTAAATCTAGTCTAGACTAATCTAATAGTATTTACCTAAAGCGACCTTATTTATTATAGGATTCTAGTCTACCTCTAGTAGGCTAAGATTACCTAATTAGAGTAGAGTATCGTTAAAAGGCTATTTAGTACTTAGAATTAGGTAACTAACTATAATTTAAATCAGATAAGTAAGAGGATTAAGGCTCTTTCCTATAGATACTTTACTATCTAGGCCTTCCTTCTATAGGTTATTAGGCGCATTCTAATTCCTCTACTTATAAAGGAGGAATCTTTATTAAGCGAGGAGATTACTACCCCGCCGTAATAGCCTCTAGGCTCTATTCCTAATATAGCTTTCTAAGGTATAAACGTTAGTTAGAAGCGTTAAGGCTCTAAAGGTCCTATCGCTCAGTTACTTAGAGAGAGCTAGGAGTAGAAGAGAAAGGAACAAGTATTATTATCTCGAGGCCTCTCCTCCTCTCTAACTTGTCGCTAACCTTCTAGATTAGACACCTATATAGCTAGTACTAGTCCTACCTTTTATAGGAGTCCGAGGTGTTAGCTAGTTAGGAGTGTCTATAGTAGTATTTATTTCCTTTATCCTACTATAGATAATCTTAACTTTTTGTTCCCTACTAAGCGCTCGCCCTCTAAATATCGACTATCTTCTAAGGTCGAGCTTAGTCCTTCTAGAGCTAGGTAGTATACAAGTCTATTTCTTATCTATTTAGGCCCTCTTAGCCCTATATAGAGGACTCTAATCTAGCCTCGGGGCTGTAAGAATCTACTATATAGTATTACTAAAGCGGATAGAGTAAGGGCTTAGTAAGAGTTCTATAACTAAGAGATTACTAAGACGACTAATATAGGTCTGTCCTAGCGTAGTAGGAAGCTCTCTAACTCTTACTACTCTAACTCTTGTCGTAGTAGTTAGAGTTCTTATGATAGGTCTTGTAGGTCTAGGAGTAGCTATAAGTAGTATAAGTACTTAGGTAGGGGTTTCTAGGCTTCTAATAATGAATAAGATTACCTAAGGTAGTAGGTTAGCCTAGTAGGTTATAATACTACTCTCTAGTAGTAGCTATAATTATAGTTAGAAATAAAGAGCTACTTCCTTAACTAAAGCTACTCTACTACCTTCTCGAATTAGGGTCCTAGCTTTAGTTTAGTCAGACTGTTAGTAATTATATTAGAGGTCTTAACGTAGCTAATAGAGATAATACCCTTCTTATAGAGGTCTTACTAATAATAGTAGGCTATATCGATATACTTTAACTTCTCGCTAGCGTATATATCCTTCGCTAGAGTAATTACTAATTAATTATCCTCTCGTAGCCGTACTATTAGTAAGCCTATAGCGAACTTTATCTCCTCTCTAATCTATAGGCTCTAGCTAATATACCTTTAAATCTTTATATCTTAGAGGATCTAGTAGAGGAATTATAAATACTTTGTATATCTTACTATCGCTATATACTCTACCTCTATTATCGAGCCTATTACTAACTTTTCCTTCTTACTAGCCTATAATACTAGTCCTCTAGTAAGTATAAACATATTCCCTAGTACTAAGATATAGTCTAACTTATTTATTATATAGTCTGAATTAGAGTACCCTATAAGTATATCTTATACCTTCGCGTTATATATGATCTCTAGGTCCTTTAATAAGCGTATATGCCTCCTAAGCTTCTTTAGAGCTTACTAGTAGTATTTAGCTAGGTCTAATATATACTAGCTTAGCCTTCTAAGTACGAATATAATATTAGGCCTAGTTAGAATACCTACGTATATCTAGCTACTAATAGCTTCCTAGCTCTCCTATTAACTCTAACGTTATTAGGTCCTAATAGTCTAATCGTATTATAGCTATCTAGAGGTAATCGGGTTAGGTAGGTGCTCTCTACTAATAATATAAGCTTATCTAGCACCTTCTCGATATAGTACGTCTAGTCTAGGCGTAAGGTACTAGCTTTCTAGTCTCTAATAATCTTAATATTTAGTAGGTAGGTTACTTCGCCTAAGTCCTTAATCTTAAAGAATATCGCAAACTTTCTCTTAAACTAGTCTATGTTAGCTATACTATCTAGTTATATTATAATATCGTCTACGTATACTAGTACTATTAGTTTCTAGATAGAGTATATAAATAGGTAGGGATCTGCTCTACTCTAAACAAAACTAATCTTCTTAATCTTTCTTCTATAGAGTTAGTACTAGTCTTAGGCTGCTTAATTAGACTATATAAGCTCTTTTCTAGCTTAAGTACCTTACTTAGGTTAACTCTAATACTAGGTAGTATATATATTAGAATAACCTCCTTAAGAACTAATTCTATAAAGGTATTATTAATATTAACCTAGTATAGTTCCTAGTTATTTATACATACTATAGCTATAAAGAGGCGGATAGTATTATGTCTAACTATTAGGGCGAACATATCTTTAAAGTTAACTCTAAGTATCTAGCTAAATTTTCTAGCGACTAGTCGAGCCTTAAACTTATTAACTAATCTATTAGTATTATATTTTATATCGAAGACCTATTTAGACGTAATTAGATTAGCTCCCGCTAGTATAGCTATAGCCCTATAGGTTAGGTTGCCCTCTAGCGCGGTAGTTTCTACCTATATAGCCTCTAGCTATAGGTGTCCCTACTTCTTATTAGAGACTGCCTGCTCTTACGTCTTTAGGATAGGTATTTTCTCTAATAGTCGTATTCTAGCTCCTACTACTACTAGGCCGAGCTCTTCTATATCTGCTATAAATCCGAACTAATTACCTTTATACTAATAGAGCTCTTTCTCTACGTTTATACTTAATATCGTATTATAGATTATAATAAAGCTTCCGATTATCTCTATAGCCCTCTTTAGCTTATCCTATCTCCCCTTATTACTCTAATCCTAACTCCTCTTACTAGTTCCCTTATTTAACTATCTTAGTAAGTCTCTTTCTACTCTAATCTTATTTAATCTATCTAGTACTATCCTTATTCTCTTACCTAATACTACTATAGGAGGTACGCTTAGTGCTCCTAGTATAGGTAGTATAATTAGTATAACTAGCGTAGCATCCGATACCTCTTACTCTAACTAGCCTTACTTCTTCTCCTACTACTCTAACTTAGTATTAGAGCTTAGGTTATATCTCTCGACGCTAGTATCGGGTTTTGGTAGCTATAGTAGTTCGACATATATTACTACTCTATATATGATACCTTAGGGCAGGTTCTTATTAGGTTTCAGTACTAGGTTGAGGTTAGGCTTTAGTAGACGGTTAACTAGCCTTCGCGTTAGTATAGAACTACTCTAATTCTTTAGAGTAAAGCTAAGTTTAATATCACCCCCTTTACTTTCTTCGAAGAATTTGATAGATTCTATAGCGATAACCTATTTTAAATTAGGTGCCTAGATCTTCTATATCTTAGTAGTGCCCTTAATATACCTAATAAACATATCCTTACGCCCCCGATTTATTAGCTCATCTCTCCTCGACTCTTTAGGTATCGATCTTAGGTCGACATACGAGACAACCTAGCACCCCTAAATACGTATATAGTCGATAGAGGGTCGTCTCTCTAATTAAGCTTCCTCTAGCGTTACTAGGAGGTTATTAATCTTAACGGGGCATAGGTTATATACGTATTAGCTCGCTATTAGAGCCTCTAGCTAGACGTCGATTAGGAGTCCTATATCTTTAATTATCGCTCTAACTACCTACTTAGTATCTCTAATATATTGCTTAGTAATACTATTTACCTAAGAGTTATATACCTTAGTTAGGTTAAGTTCTATACTATATTCTAATTCCTATTCCTTTAGAATAGATAAGAGCTTACCTATATTATTACTCCTCGCTATCTTAGGCTTATAGCTATTAGTCTAAAGCTCGACCCTCTTCCGCTAGTATTAAAATACTTCGGCTATATTTCACTTCCTATTTAAAGGATACGCCTATACTCTCTATAAGTAATTTTTAATAATTATAAGGAAGTATCTATATCCTTCTCTTAATAGTAGTAATAGGCTATAGATATAAAGTAACATTAGTTTAAGGATCTAGCGCTTCTAGTTAGTTACCTTTCCTTACTTCCTTTTTATATTCGTAAGTCTATATGTTTTATAGTTAAAACTATCGATAATAGGAACTAGGCTCTTTAGCGTAGCAACCTTATAAAGAGATCTAAGCTTTACTATACTATAGTAGAAGAAACGACGATACTAGAGATTATAAATCTTATATATAGTCTAGTTAAAGTTAGGCGCAGTTTAGTTAAAGTTATCTATATTAGCTATTAGAGTAAGTAGAGACTCTATTCTATTTTCCGCGCTATCTATCTAAGGAGCTAGGGTACTATAGACTTTCTAGAGTTAATAGACTCTATAGAAAGAATAATATTCGAGAACTAGGTTAATATTCGAATTTACTATATAAAACGTACTAAGGAGTATTATCCTAACTAAATCGAATTCCCGAATAAGCTTTTAACCTAAGATTAGAGTAATACCTAGGTTTAGAATATAGAGCGCTAGTAATCTAAGACTCTCTCTAAACATATTAAAGACCTCTATTATACTCCTATGTCTACTCTCTAAGAAACTACCTCTAACCTTAATTCCTCTCTAGCTAGTTAGGTTTAGGTTCCTAAAGAGATTCTTGTTATTAGATATATAGGCTAATACGCTAGAGTCTAGGAAGATCGTACCTTATAGGAGCCTACCCTTATAATCTATAGTAGCTTCTACCTATTTATAATTATCCTTATTCTCTTCGTTAGAAGAGTCTAAGCTCTTAGAGGAAATTAAGCACTTAGAGTTAGAGTTACTAGATAATAACAATAATATATCGGCTTCTACTATATATACCTTATTCTTCTTCTACCTACGCTTACTCTTACTCTTATTAAAGTGCTTCTTATCTTTCTTACCTAGCTATAGCTTACTCTAACTAGACTTACCCTTCGCTCTAACCTCGAGTGCTTCAATCTTCTATATTAGAGTCTTTAGATTAGTTGTATATATAGTCCTTCGACGCTATAGGCTAGTTAAGAACGTATGCGATAGGCTATCGATATAGAGGTATATAGTAGAGTATAGAGCCTCGGTCTCTAATAATAGAGCAAGGTTAGAAACTAATTACTATCTTCGTTCGGTTATAAAGCGAAGCGCATAATATACGTATACGTACGTTACGTATAGCTTAGCTTACTAGCCTAGCTATCTAGGCCTATAGCTTGACTATCTAGTATTATTTGCCTTCTTCCTCTATAAGGGTCGTCTCGACATTCGGACTACTCCCTACTTACGCGGAGTAAGCGTTAGCCCTTTATAGTCTACTCTATAAGTAGCTTGTCCCTTCTAGAACCTCCCTCTATACTAAGGTAGTACTATAAATTATGTCTTAGTTATAATCCGCGTAATATAACTTCTTTGTTATTATTATACGACGCGTAATATAAATACGCTCGACGCCTCTAATTAGTCCTAGCGTAGGTTGCCTATAATAATCGAGAGCTTCTACCTATAGGAAGCTCCTATAGTAGGGATAACACATAGGTACAAAGTTTACTCTACGCACGCTACCTTCCTAACTTTTTCCTTCTATATTAAATTATTAGTAATACTTCCTAAGGGTTCTAAGCGCGCCGCTAGCGCTCTACTAGCTACCTCTAGCATACTTATACGCGCCCCGCCTACTCCTAACACGCCTTCTAGCTACTATACTTATAGCGAGGAGCCCCTTATCGACGACTATAAGCGTTACGCCTAATATATTAGCTTTAAGCGTAAGTGTCGCCTACTCTAAATATACGAGACGCGTAGCTAACTCTACTCTAGAGTATAAGTAGTATAATACGTATTTTAAGTTAGAGTAGTAGTAGCGTTATAACTAGTATATATATTTGTATACTCTAAGTATATACTTCTCTAGCTTAGCGTAACTACTAATTAAGCTCGTAGCTATAGTAAGAATAACTATACCTACATTCTAATAAACTAGGCTATAGTAGTAGAGTATAATATTATACTCCGCGCCTACGCTAAGGCTAAGCGTATTAGGCGCGATACTAACACCTTAGAGGCTAACTACGAGGCTACCTAGTAAGCGTTCCTAGATACTACTATAAACTAGCGCAAGCTACTTAAGGTATGTCTCTCGCCTACTTATTATATACTATAAGCATAACCTTCGGATACTAACTATCTATAGAGGCTATAGCGTTACCGCAACTTCGTCTCTTAGCGCTATCCTACTATTACGGCTAAAAGTAAGCGTGCTACTAGCGCCGCGTAAGCGGATAGTAATATCTAAGCCGTCGCCGCTATAGTATAGAATACCTAGGCCCTAGTCGGCCTCTTCGAGCTTAGTTGCGCTATAAGTCTTTAGGCCTATCGCTTACTCGTCGCGTGCTAACCTCCTACTAGTTCCTTAAGGCCCGCGTACCTACCGCTAACCTTAGTTATGCTAATACTACTATAAGTAGGCTCTAGGCCTACCTCGATAACGAGATAGAGGTAAGCTTATTCTATAAGTATTCCTTACTAGATCGGCGTATACTAATCTCTCGCTAGGAGCGTAAGGGCCTTATAGGCCTTCTAGGTCCTAAGGAGGATAATAAGATAGAGGGGATAGAGAGTAACGAAGAGTAGCTCTGCTCCGGGCACCCTTAGAGGATAAGTAGCTCTAGCCGTAAGTATACTTAGCTCCCGCGCCCCGCCTAGAGCTATAGTATAGGTAGCCTATAATATAGTTTTCCCTCTAGGCTTACTTCTTCTATTTCCCTTTGCCTAAGCCCCTCTTACTCTTCTCCTACGCTAAGTATACTTTAATTAGGTCCTTTAAACCCTCGTAGTCTGCCTTATTGACCTAGAGGTTATCGTCTTCTAGCTACTCCTTCTACTATACTAGGTACTAGCGTATACTACTATATACTCTAGTATCCCTAATAGCCTCTACCTTATACTTACTATCCTCTTCGGTAAGGGGTATAGGATAGGTAGGCTCCTCGCCTACTTAGCTATTCTATAGCTCTAGTAGCGAGGCGTAGAAGATGTTATAGATCTAGTACTAGGTAGGTAGTACTAAGTAATAAGCCTAATTACCGATTACGTCGAGTACCTAGAAAGGTCCGATAAACTAGGCTGCTATTTTCTTCTTAGGCACTAGTAGTCGTAAGTTCTTAGTCGATAGTAGTACTATATTACCTATAGAGTATACTTAGCGCTTATACTACGCGTTATAGTACTCCGCTCGCTAGTTTGCTATCTATCGCTAATTCTCTTTTAGCTTCTCTATTACGTCGCGTAGCTACTACGTACGCTCTATAGTAGCTAGTACCCTCCCCTTAGTAGACTCGTCCCGAGGCGCTAGTATTAGGGAAGGTTAGAAACCTAGCACTACCTAGAAAGGTAATATACTAGTAGTAGTATTATTATATATATTACTCGTATACTTAGCCTATAGTAATAGCTCCGCCTAGTTATTCTGCTTATTATTATAGTAATACTAGAGGTACTATTCTAGGGTCTGATTTACCTACTCTATTTAGCTATCTATTTATAGGTAAAACGTCGTACTAAGCTTATACTCTAGCTACGCCTTATATATAAAGTCGCTCTAATAGTAGCTAGTAAAAATGCTACTCTAATTAGAGAGTACGCCTTTAGGTATACTAAAACGGCGTATAACTTTACGTACTAGGATATTCGCTAGCTCTACGCTAGTATATATCTTATTAGTTAGGACAAAGATTAATATTTTAGAGAACCTATTAATAATTACTAGGATAGTATTATATACGTAGCTAAGGAGCTTACTTAGAGGCAGGTCCGTAATAAAGTTTATTATAATTTTCTACTACAGCCTATTAGATAATAATAGAGTATATGCCTTACTATATCTATAATAGCGTCTATTTTTTATTATCTAGTATATATAGTAGGTTCGGATATAGCTATCGACTTCCTTTACTATCTCTAGCTACTAATACTTCCTTACTAGTAAGGCGAGAGTATAGTCTCTTCTAAAGTAGCTAGCTAATAGGTTGTCGTAGTATAAGCGTAGTAGCTACGCCTTTAACGCTTCGTTACTTAGGACCTAAATACGACCCTCTCTATACTAGACGCTATACTTAAATTCCTAGTCCTTACTAGTACTCTTAGGGCGCTCTAAGGTTACTTATAGCTTATATAGTAAGGTCTCTAGGTTGCCTAAGACGCTATCTATTAGGGTCTCCTTCTAGGTTACTATCTTATAAATAAAGGCTAGTAGCGCTACTATAGGTTAACTCTCCTTAGGCTAGAGTAGAAGCTCTACACTCCTAGCCTACTATACGTATATAACCTAGATACAATCTATAATAGGGTTATTAGTCTGCCTACCCTCTTATCCCTAAAATAATAGCTTAGTCCTTAGAGTTAGGAGGAGCGTATTTACTACTTATATAGTAGGTACGTAGTCTACGTAGTAAGAAAGTCTGTTAGCTAGGTTGTTAGTCCCCTTATTATACTTAATAGCAAAATTGAACCTTAATAAGTATATAGCCTACTAAGCCTAGCGGCTATTTAGCTACTTTATACCTATAAAACCGCGAAGGTTATTATAGTTAGATAGTACGTAAATTGCCTATAGCGCGCCTTTAAGATAATAGCGCTATGTCTTAAAGTACTCGACGATTACTAGTAGCTCTTAATTATAGGTCTTATAGTTCTGTTCTACTAGAGTAAGCTTCTAAGAGTAGAGGGTAATAGGGTACTAATAAGTAGTATCCTCGCCTAAGAAGAGCTAGGAGAGGATACTACCTAAGGCGAACCTAGAAATATCTGTCTCTATCTTAATTAGGAGCTTAAGGTCGTAATACTAGAGGATTAAAGTAGTAGTAAAGGCTACTATAAGCGTATAAAATATAGCTTCTTTAGGCTCTCCCTATAAGAACAGGCTACTCTTCCCTTTAGTTATTATAGTAAGTAGTACTACTATCCTTAAGTAATTTCTTATAAACTGCCTATAGAAGTTAGCGAAGCTAAGGAAACTCTAGACTTCTTTAAGAGTCTTAGGTACTAGCTACTCCTTAACTACGCTAAGCTTACTCTTATCTATCGACATACCGGAGCTATTAATAACGAAGCCTAGGAACTCTAGTTAGTAAGTATAGAACTCGTATTTCTTCTAGCTAGTATAGAAGGCATATTTTTGTAGCTACTCTAATATAAGGCGTAGGTACTAAGTATATTCTTCGCGTAAGTCGCTATAGATTAGGATATTATTAAGATATACTATATAGCAGATATTAATAAGGCCTATAAGAGCTTAGTTAATATATACCTAAAAAGTCGCAGAAGCGTTAGTTAGCCTAAATAGTATTACTAAGTACTCGAAATAGCTATAGCGTATACAAAATATAGTCTTCTAGTAGTTATCCTCCTTAATTAGGATCCTATAGTATATATCCTTTAGGTCTAACTTAGAGAACTATACTACCTACCCGAGCCGCGTAAGCGTCTTGTCTATAAGAGGTAAGGGGCATTAGTCTTTAATCGAGATCTTATTTGGCTCTTAGTAATCTATATATAACTATATAGTACTATCCTTCTAAGGAACAAATAGAATAGGAGTACCCGCCTCGCTAGTACTACGCTAGATCTAACTATTCTAAAGGGCCTAATCGAGATATTCCTAAAGTAGCTTAAGCTCTACTCCTAATAGATTATATAAAGGGCGAAAAGGCGGCTTCTTACTATCTTATAATATAATAGTATACTCTACGCTATTAACGCGCTTAAGCTTAGCTATATCCTTCTTATTAGTAAATATATTAGCGAAGTACTTAACTTCGTTAAGAAGAGGTACTAGTCCTACTATTATACTAGTAGCGACTATAAATATAGAAGATTTAGTCTTTAGTAACTAATATAAACGCCTAGCGTTAAGCACGTATATTATAGATAATACGCTACTATAACGCTACTTATCTATATTACTATATATAATAATAGCCTACTAGCGCCTCTAAGGCTACCTTAGTAGAACTAGCGCTCTAGGTATATCTAAGGCGAAGAATATACTCTATATATGCTTCTTATATCTAGTACTATCTACTAGTCGGATCTTAAGCTAATACGCGCTATAATAATAGCCTCTCTTCTCCTTAAACGAATCTATAGTAGGAAGAGGCACGCTTATAACTCGCTCGAGTCTATACTATAAGATAAAAGCTTAAGATATAGTATTAATATCTACGTAATTATTAAGTAATATATCTATCTTAACTTCGTCTCCTTCTATAATAATAACTACGCTATATAGGCGCTTTATAGATACTAGGGCTATATCTAGACTTAGGATATATTCGCTTATAGTCGAGGCTATAGAAGGGCTCCTTAACTAATAACTAGCCTTTACTCGACGTACTACTACCTACCTCTTATAGTAAGTAGGCCTAGGTATAGCGTTAAGCCTTCGTAGGCTCTACTATCTCAACCTTATAAGTAGAAGCTGTTATCTCCTTCTTTAGAGTATAATAATCCTACGCCTAATAGCTAGGTTTACTATAGTTATAATAGTTGTCGCTCTTATTAGCTACTCCGCTATTACTCCTAGTAGGCGGAGGTAGTAGTAGCCTCTAGAAATCTCCTCTAGACTTCTTACTATCGCTCTTATTAGGCTTCTTATAGTCCTATTAGTTATAAGGTTTACTAGTAGTATGCTTATATATAGTATGCGAGCCTCTCGCTCCTACTTACTTAATCTAGGTTATTAAAAAGATTAATTCGTCCTAAGTCTTTAGCGCTTTATATTCGACTATAATAGCCTCGTCTAGGGTATTACGTAGCTTTATAAATAAGTATTATATACGTTACGTAGGTATATAGGATTCTATTTATTTCTCTAGCGTAGCTAAATATATAGTAAAGGATAAGGTATTCTAATTTTCGCCCTACTTAGCGCTCTTATACTATTAGGCGATAGTAAGCCTATAGTTAGTAGGATTCTTAACTATATCTACTATCTCCTAGTAAACTATCTCTTAGGTATAGTCTAGCGCTAGGTTCGAGACCTTATACTTATTATACTAGGTCTTTAAAGTATCTCCTTCGAGGAATATACTCGCGTATATAATCCGCGCGTACGTATTACTATAGGCCTAGCCTAATAATATAAATACCTTCTCTAAATAGTAGATAAAGGTTCTTGCTTCCTTTAGCGTCTTACTAAAGAACTTTAATAGAGGTTCGAGGCGTAGGCTACCTAAGCTACGCGTAGGTATAGTAGGCGAGTTAGTAGACTACGTAGATAATATAATTACTACTTTTATAGCCTAGAAACCCGCTATCTATAGGCGCTTATAATACGCTACGTCTACTTAGAGGTTATAAAGATGTTACTCCTTATCTAGTATCGCGTACTCTTACTTAAGATAAGCTATCTCTTTATTATCTATCTTCCCTACTTCGAGCTAGTCGCCTATAGCCTTAGTATTATATTAGCGCTACGTATAAGTAGGCGTAGAGCCTACTTAGCTAGAGGGGAGGATACTAGTTATTATAAGCACTCTATAGGCTATAACTAGGATAGAGTAATTAGAAGTAAGAACGTATATAATAAGTAATTAATATAAAGGTATATAGTAGCGTATAGAGCCTTAGTCTCCTATTATAGAGTAAGGTTAGAAACTAATTACTACCTTCGTTTAGTTACGAAGCAAAGCGTATAATATACGTATACGTACGTTATATGCGGCTTAGCTTACTAGCTCGGCCATCTGAGCCTATAGCTCGACTGTCTAGTATTAGTAGTATTAAGGAAGCTTAGTCTTAGAGTCTATTCTATTCGATATACATATAAATTTCTTATAATCCTTAGAGGTTATAACGAAAGAGTTAAGGTCTCTATTATCCTTATAGTCCTCTAGCTATAATATAAGCAAGCGTTCTAGATAATGTCAAGCTATTTTTAATAGAGCTCTTACGCTAACTATAGCGAAACTATATTCGTCCTTTCTATAGCTATAGTCGTCTAGACACACTTAGTCGTAAGTATCTATAACTAGGGTATATAGCCTATTATAGTTAAGGCAGTTCGTATAATAGGCTATGTTATTAAAAGTAAGAATATAACTTTTAAAGCTAATTTAGAGATTATGTTCTTCTAGCTATAATATACCTAATACTATATTATAACTATAGAGTTCTATAATGTAGTAAACAACTTAGTCTATATAAGAACTAATCTTCTATATAACTAGTATAGCCTAGTATACTATTAATATCTAACTATTAGCTAGACGTAGCTTCTTTCTAGTCTTAAGGTTAAAAGTTATTAAGTTATACGCGCGAACAAAATTGGAATAGATAAAGGGAGCTAATATACTAGAATCGATAAGAGAATAAGCCTTAATTTCGCTAGAACTAGTATATACTAATATAGTAACTACTAAGTAATAGCCTACTAATAGAGATATTAAAGAACATAGCTATAATATATTAAGCTCTTCCTAATTATTATTAAACGCCTCCTCTAACTCTTTCTTTCAATTATTATATTATAGCTTTCTAATACTACGACTTAGGTACTAGAGCCGCTATTTCCTAACTTCTCTAGTAGTAGTAGTATTAACGCGCGTAGCTTATTACTTAGTAGGAGGTTAGTCGTATTATTAGTAATAGCGGCTAGCCCTATAGTATTATTCTTAATAATATAGGTCTCCTTCTATATATTACTAAACTTAAAGGGACCTCTCGACTTATAGAAGATATACGCCTTTTCTAGGCTAGAGTAACCTAGGTTATAATACTTGAAGTAGATATTATTAGCCTTATAACGCTCCTTCTTAGTATTATACTATAGTAGGAGGTTCTTCTTCTTATAATTATTTAGAATAATACGAACAGCCTTCTCTAGTTTTAGACTAGTAGTACTAATAGATAACAATAATAAAGGCATAGAGCTACTACTTAGCTTAGTTAGCTTATTCTTATCCTTCCTATCCTTCTTAGTAGTAGGGTTATTAAACTTATACTAGTTAACGTCTTATTTAACGCTATAAAGATAGTTAATAATTTCCTTTAAGGTATTAAGTTCGTATATATTCCTAAATATATTCTTCTAGTTAGACTTATTAATCTTACGTAATAAATTGTAGGCCTTCTAAGAAGGCTTCTTAACGCTGAAATAGCTAGTATACTAGTTAAACTTACTAAGGAATTCGCTAAAGCGCTTGTTCTCGCCCTACTTAAAGTTAGTATATATATCTTACTTCTTAAGTTCGTTATTTAAGCTAAGGAAGATATTATTAAAGGCCTCCTATAACTCTATTTTAGTTATCTACCTTATAGATAGAAGAGCGTTAGACCTATAGTATATCTTAATAGTATTAAATGCCTTAGAGTCTGCTTCTATTCGACTTAGAATATAGTTAATTCTATTATATTCTAAAGAGTACTCTAGACTACTATAGCTAGTACGAATCTTGGCCTCTATTAAGGTCTTCTAGCTCTTATACTTCTTATAGTTCTTACCTTTACTACTAAAGAAGAATAGATTATAGTACTTAGAGTTCGGACGCTAAGAGGATGTTATAGATATAGCGCTAGGCGTTAGATAGACTAGACTACTCTTATTTCCTCTTATACTACCTCCTAGCGTACGTCTTCTATTACCTGCCTTACTAGCGCTCCTAGCTAGGGTACAAGTTAACTTATAATTAGTATAGGACTTAAAAAGGCAATCGATAAAATTATTATTATTAGATTCTATAGCTTCTTATTCTTACTAGATACTAATAGGCTCCTTAATAGAGTTTGCTAATATATTAGCCTTAAGCTTAGTAATCTTAGCGCTTAGCTCTTTAACCTTACGCTTATACTTATTAACCTCTACCTAAGTAACCTATAGCTAGTTAGTAAGCCTCTTTAATATAGCCTTAACCTTATTAACTTGCTTAGTAGTAGCGTTTATATTAGCAAGTACTTTATTTAGCTATTTAACTACTTTAGTATATTACTCGTCGTTTATAGTAGCTTGCTAGACTATAGTATTACGCTCCTTAATAATAGTATCTAGGTCCCTCTCTACGTATTAGAACTTAGCCTTATTCTTCTTATTAGCGTTTCAAGTAATATCTAGCTAGCTCTTTAGCGCCTTAGTATATTATATAACTCTATCGAAGTAGTTAAATACGAACTCGAGGTAATAGTTAACTATATTCTAGAAACCTAGGATATCTAGGCCTTAAACGCTATAATCTTATTCTCCTTACTCTTAATATCTACTAGATCCTTAAAGGTGACGTAGTAATTAGCCTTAGAAGTCGATTCTTCCGCTAATTAGTTATACTAGTTCTATAACTCTACCTCTTACTAGGTATTAGAGATTATAGTCTAAGACTCTCTATTATCGCTATCGAAGAGCTACTAGGTAGAATAGCGAAGCTATAATTAGTAATTAATATCCGATATTATTAGAAACGACCTAGGTATGTCGCGCTAATATAGTATATGTTCTATCGTCTTACTAAACTTATCTTCGTCTAACTTAAGTTAGAACTATCTCTTCTAATAGCGCGAGATTATATTTAGAGCTTATTACTTCTTAAGCGCCTCTTTTAATATAGCTTAGGCTCGTTAATAGAAATTGTTTATTAGTATGCTAATTAGTGTAGTAAATGTTATATCGTACTAGTAGACTAGTTAATAGCTCTAATAAGTAAAGGTACTAGTAGACTAGTTAATAGCTCTAATAAATAAAGATACTAGTAGACTAGTAAACGGCTCTAATAAGTAAAAGCAACCTTTTATAGCCTATATAAGTAAGCAAAAAAGAAAACTTGTGTTTATTAAACGCGTTCCTAAATAAAGTACAAACGGCTATTAGAGCTCGTTTTAGCTAAAGTAAAGGAGATCGCGCGCGTAGCGTATATATTACATATATAATAGAGTAGTAATAGTACTAATACCTTCGTACATTATTAGTATAACTAACTATTAGAGAGTAAGTAGTAGACTAAATAAATATATAGTTATATAAGGTATCTAAGAGTTATAAAGGGAGCGTAGAAGATATCTACGCCTAGAATAACGTTATACTACTCTACGCTACCTTAGGCTAGTACTACTCTATAATCTAGTAGAGTAGTAAATTGTAATACTTCTAATACCTTAAGTTAGTTAGCATACTCTTGAGGAAGGACTTAAGGAAGTTAGAAGTACTATAGAGCTTTAGAATCTGTAGTAAAGAGAGTAGCTATCCTAAAACTACTATTTAGAAAATATTAAAAGAGTATTAATTCTTAGGAAAATTAGTTTTTCGTTTAAAAGAAGAAATTATAGATTAAGAGAGTAGATTTAGTAGGAAGAAGGCTATACTAATACTAATAAGAGAAAACTATAAGTCCTAAATTAGGATAATAAGGGTGCATCTTATATTGAAGTAAGTAGACTAGGTCCTAAATAAGATTATAGTAGACTTTAAGCTATAAGATATCCTAGGCATCCTAAGAGAGAAGTAAGAGCAGATAATATAATAAGAAATAGCTATATTTATAAGGAAAAAATACGAGCTATCTAGATAGTAAGGAAGATTGGTTTAATCTAGTAGTTCTTCTATAAGGGAGACTATTCTATTAGAAACTACCTAGAACTCCCTACTATAAAGAGGGTTATAAAATTAAGGCAAATAAGCAGAGTTAAAAAGAGATCTTCTTTACTAAGAAACAGAGGGAGATTATCCCCTAATAGAAATAAGCTTAAGGCTATTATTAAGAAATTAAGCCTTAAGGTTAGGACTCTAAAGCAGAAGAGATTAAAGAAGACTTATAAAAAAGTATTTGCTACCTAAGAAGATAGAGATTCTTTACTAACCTCTTAAAACTTATATTTATTCCTAAGCTTAGGGGAGGAAGTAGATAAGGTTATACACTCTACTATAGAAGCAAAAGGTAAGTATTCTGTTAACAACTAACTAGTAGGGTAATACGTACCGAACACCTTAGTATGTATGTAGTTAACTCTAAGAGGTTAGCGTAGGTAGTATTCTTTAGATAAGTATACAAAGAGGAAGAAGTACTAAGTAGTTCTAATAAATAACAAAAGTTTAGTAACAGTCGATTCTAATTAGTTAATTACTAATATAAGTTAAACATAGTCTAAATAGGAGTTTATCCTAAGTTCCTATATATATTAGTATCTTACGATTCTTACTTATAAGAGCGTAAGAGCCCTCGCTATCTCGCTCGTAAGAGAGCGAGACGCTACTACGCCTATCTTATAGCTAAGGTAGCAAGACGTCTAGGCCTACCTATGTAGTCCTTCCGTCCTTATTAGTTAGCTAAGGCTGCCTTATAAGTAGATTTGTAATACTATCCCCCTTCTAGCTTAGCTCCGTCCTAGTACTACTAAAGTAGGCTCTCCCTATAACCTTCTTCTTAGTCTGACGTAACTATGTCTTCTTCTTCTTCTAAATATCGACTTCGTCTTACTAGCGAAATTAAATAACTTAGTATTCCTACTCCGATTTGCTACGACTATTATCTATTCTTAGGTTCTAAGTATTAGGTTATAAAAAGTCGGTTAAAGTGTTCTAAATACGTGCGGTTAGGGCGTCCTTATATAAACCTGTTATAGGAGTCTCTTAATAAGACTTAGGAGGAATACTAGAAAAAGGTAGATAAAGATAAAGCTAAGTTATAGCGCGTACTAGCGCGGCTTCTCTAAAATAAGGCTATCTTAAAGTAAGTAGAAGAGCGAGCTTATAAAAAGGCTTCCTATTTATATAACGAGCTAGAGTCTACTAGTAATTTAGATGTTCCTTTACCTAAGTTAGATTATTCTACAGCGTCGTCTAGAATAAGAGTTTCTCCTACGATATAGTCGATCCTAGGCGTAGCTAATATAGCTATTAGTAGTTTATTAGCTAACGGGTAAAAGATTATATACCTATAAGTTATTCCTATCTCTTTAGGCATAGGAAGGATACGTAGTGCTTATATAATATAGCTCCTTCGTATACTAAGTTTTTGTTTTTACTAATGTCTTTATAGGCCTAGGTTCGAGTTCCTTCTAAACCTTTCGATCTTTTCTTAGTAGTTAGTTATATAGTTTTCTAGTTTCTAGGTATTATCCGATTCTAGATATCTCTTCTATTTAATAAGGTACTAATTATTTTTATAGTCTAAGATCCTTTCGACTTCGAATTCGTTTTCTTCCTAGTTCTTATAATAAAATACGTCCTATAAGGGTATATCCAGGTCTACTAGTTCTAGAAGCGATATATAGAATATAGGGTATATTTTGGCGTCCTTTAGGAGTGTCAATTTATAGTTAATAGGTCCTTTAACTTCTTTAATTAAGAATAGTCCAACCTTTTTATAATCTAGTTTCTTTATTAGTCTTCTTATTTTCAGGTTTTTCGTGTTTAGGTATACCTTATCCCCCTTCTTTAGCTAAGGTGCCATTCTTATATTTATGCCTTATAGTCTTATTTGTTCGTATAAAATCCGTTTTCGTGCGTCGTTATAGATTCTCTTAAGATTACTTACCTAGACTATCGTAGCCTAAGTAGCCTTATAGTAGTATTCGGGTCTAAAGATATTAGGATCCTTTCCGAAATTTAGAAAGAAAGGTGATCTGCTAGTTATTATAGAATCTATGTTATTAATTACTAACTAGGCTATTAGTAGTAGTATGACCTAATTATTTATTGCTTTATTAACGTAGTGTCGTAAGTACGTCTCGAGAGTCTGATTCACTCTTTCTATCTATCCGTCCGTCTACGGATAAAAAGCTATTAATAACTTCTACTTCGTTCTAAGAAGAGCTAGAAGTGTCTTCTAATATTATAATATAAAGAGCTTATCTCTATCTATTATATATACTTTTTACGTGCTATATCGACATACCGGAGCTATTAATAACGAAGCCTAGGAACTCTAGTTAGTAAATATAGAACTCGTATTTCTTCTAGCTAGTATAGAAGGCATATTTTTGTAGCTACTCTAATATAAGGCGTAGGTACTAAGTATATTCTTCGCGTAAGTCGCTATAGATTAGGATATTATTAAGATATACTATATAGCAGATATTAATAAGGCCTATAAGAGCTTAGTTAATATATACCTAAAAAGTCGCAGAAGCGTTAGTTAGCCTAAATAGTATTACTAAGTACTCGAAATAGCTATAGCGTATACAAAATATAGTCTTCTAGTAGTTATCCTCCTTAATTAGGATCCTATAGTATATATCCTTTAGGTCTAACTTAGAGAACTATACTACCTACCCGAGCCGCGTAAGCGTCTTGTCTATAAGAGGTAAGGGGCATTAGTCTTTAATCGAGATCTTATTTGGCTCTTAGTAATCTATATATAACTATATAGTACTATCCTTCTAAGGAACAAATAGAATAGGAGTACCCGCCTCGCTAGTACTACGCTAGATCTAACTATTCTAAAGGGCCTAATCGAGATATTCCTAAAGTAGCTTAAGCTCTACTCCTAATAGATTATATAAAGGGCGAAAAGGCGGCTTCTTACTATCTTATAATATAATAGTATACTCTACGCTATTAACGCGCTTAAGCTTAGCTATATCCTTCTTATTAGTAAATATATTAGCGAAGTACTTAACTTCGTTAAGAAGAGGTACTAGTCCTACTATTATACTAGTAGCGACTATAAATATAGAAGATTTAGTCTTTAGTAACTAATATAAACGCCTAGCGTTAAGCACGTATATTATAGATAATACGCTACTATAACGCTACTTATCTATATTACTATATATAATAATAGCCTACTAGCGCCTCTAAGGCTACCTTAGTAGAACTAGCGCTCTAGGTATATCTAAGGCGAAGAATATACTCTATATATGCTTCTTATATCTAGTACTATCTACTAGTCGGATCTTAAGCTAATACGCGCTATAATAATAGCCTCTCTTCTCCTTAAACGAATCTATAGTAGGAAGAGGCACGCTTATAACTCGCTCGAGTCTATACTATAAGATAAAAGCTTAAGATATAGTATTAATATCTACGTAATTATTAAGTAATATATCTATCTTAACTTCGTCTCCTTCTATAATAATAACTACGCTATATAGGCGCTTTATAGATACTAGGGCTATATCTAGACTTAGGGTATATTCGCTTATAGTCAAGGCTATAGAAGGGCTCCTCGACTAATAACTAGCCCTTATCCGACGTACTACTACCTACCTCTTATATAGTAAGTAGGCCTAGGTATAGCGTTAAGCCTTTATAGGCTCTATTACCTCTACCTTATAAGTAGAAGCTATCGTCCCCTTCTTTAGGGTACGATAATCCTACGCCTAATAGCTAGGTTTACTATAGTTATAATAGTTGTCGTTCTTATTAGCTACTCTACTACTACTCCTAGTAGGCGAAGGTAGTAGTAGCTTCTAGGAATCTTCTCTAGACTTCTTACTATTAGCCTTATTAGGCTTCTTATAGTCCTATTAGTTATAAGGTTTACTAGTAGTATACTTATATATAGTACGCGAGCCTCTTACTCCTACTTACTTAATCTAGGCTACTAAAGAGATTAATTCGTCCTAAGTCTTTAGTGCTTAATAGTAGACTATAATAGCCTCGCCTAGAATATTACGTAGCTTTATAAATAAGTATTATATACGTTACGTAGGCGTATAGAATTCTATTTATTCCTCTAGTATAGCTAAATATATAGTAAAAGACAAGGTACTCTACTTTTTGCCCTACTTAGTACTCTTATACTATTAGGCGATAGTAAGCCTATAATTAGTAGGATTCTTAACTATATCTACTATCTCCTAGTAAAATATCTCCTAGGTATAGTCTAGTACTAGGTTCGAGACCTTATACTTATTATGCTAGGTCTCTAAAGTATCCTGTTTAAGGAATATACTCGTATATATAATCCGCGCGTACGTATTACTATAGGCCTAGCCTAAAAATATAAATACCTTCTCTAAATAGTAGATAAAGGTTCTTACCTCTTTTAGCGTCTTACTAGAGAACTTTAATAGAGGTTCGAGGTATAGGCTACCTAAGCTACGCGTAGGTATAGTAGGCGAGTTAGTAGACTAGATAGAGAACATAATTGCTACCTCTATAGCCTAAGAACCTACTACCTATAGGCGCTTATAACGCGCTGTATCTACTTAGAGGTTATAGAGGCGTTACTCCTTATCTAGTATTACCTACTTTTACTTAAGATAAGCTATCTTCTTAGTTACTATCTCCCCTACTTCGAGCTAGTTACCTATAGCTTTAGTATTACGTTAGCGCTACATACGAGTAAGCGTAGAGCCTACTTAGCTAGGAGGGGATACTAGTTATTATAAGCACTCTATAGGCTATAACTAGAGTAGAGTAATTAGAATTAAGGACGTATAGGATAAGCTATTAATATAAAGGTATATAGTAGCGTATAGAGCCTTAGTGTCTAATTATAAAGTAAGGTTAGAAACTAATTACTACCTTTGTTTAGTTATAAAGCGAAGCGTATAATATACGTATATATACGTTATATATAGCTTAGCTTACTAGCCTAGGGCCGTCTAAGCCTATAGCTCGACTGTCTAGTATTAGATCGTCCTAATTAGTACTCTAACTAGTACTCTAACTGCTCCCGCTAGAAGAGCCCTAACTAATATATAGGTCTCTTAGCTTAGAGCTTAACGGGTTAGATACCCTCTGTAGTAGTTAAGTACTAGCTAGAGTAAGAGGCGGCTATATTATAAAGATTAGAAAGTTAGCCTCTCTAATAACTAGAACTTCGCTATTTAGAATCGTAGTTCTTAGGCTTCCTAGGAGAGGGGCCTTTTAGTCTAATAGCTATGCGACCCTCTTTAATATAAGTAGTCGTATTACCTGCTTAAACTAAACCTTATAGTTCTTTTAAGTAAGAGTAGGGACCTTCTTCCTATCCTTAGTAGAATCTATAGTAAAAGGTATTATAAACGAATAGATAAATAACTAAAATATAAACGAATTAGAAGTTTTATGTCGAAATCTAGTATAGTTTTAAAAGGTTACTACTAACTTTTAACTATGTCTAGTAAGTTGCTAGGCGCTTTTACGACTTATCTATACCTAAGGAGCTACTCTAATTAGTCCTTCGATTAGCTCTAGACTTCCTATATAGTATAGTAGCAGCCTTTAGTCTACCTTTAATTAATAAGTAGATTAAGTATACTCTTCTAATAATTTCGACTCCTAGCTATAGGCAAAACCTAGGCTTATAACCTATTGTTCTAAGATCCTATACTTAGTACTAGGTAATAGATTTATGTAATAGAAGTAGCTATAGGAGGAATATATTATTAGGTATATATTAGAAGGTAATTAAACGTATTAGGTTAGAGAAGAGAAGAAGGAATCTTCTCTTCTGTCTCCTCTAGAAATACTCCTATAAAGGCTAAGCTTATAGGGCTTAGTTAGGGTACTCCTAAGTTATAATCTAGTATAACTCTCCCTACTCTAACTTAATATTCCTAGTATGCGACTACCTATTACTTCTTAACATATTCTTCTAATAATAGTCTAGCGCGATTAGATAACAATCTAAAGCCCTCTAACTATAACTCCTACCCCTATAATACTATAGACCTAGATCTAGAGTCTAATCTAAACTCTAATAAGCTAGCGTCCAGAGGGATAGGCTACTATACTAAGGAGTAGGGAGGTAAGGCCGAAGGATATAGCTACCTACCTTATCTTAGGTCGACCTATCCTAGCTAAAGGTACTCTAACTTATAGTACTCTAACCCGCTAGATTAGGATCTTTATCTATTAGACTAGAGTATAATAAGTAGTACTTCTTCTAATTCTTCCTAAAATAGTTAGTATTTAAACCCTCGAGGTAAGGATTTCTAGGATTAGAGTAGTACTAGCTATATAGACCTATATAGTACTCTCCCGACTTTATAATATACTAAAGATAATTTACGCTCAAGGTAATACTAGCTATTATAAAGCTAGTAGTAATCGGTATAGTACTAGTTAGGGTATTTAGGTTATATTCCTATAGGCCTAGGTTATAAAGGAAGGTTGCTCTCTAATAAGTAATATAGAATTAGGTCGCGTTATCTTTAAAGAAGGGTAGGACTTAGTTAAAGCGACTAGAGTTATACGCCTTATAAAGGAATTAGATATATATCTAGAGCTATATATAACTAAGAGTTAGGTGCCCTATAGTATTAGAGCTAAGAAAATAGTTAGCTAGGATTAGAGGGATAATATACTAGAAAGACATATCTAAGTGCTATAAGCTAAGTAAGCTTATCGCTAAGTAAAGTATTATCTAATAGGATTAGCAGGACATCCTACTATAATGCTATATTAAGATGTTAGAGAGGTTATATTAGTAGAGAAGGGATAGGAGGAAGACTTTATATAAAGCTAGAGGTGCCTATAAGAGTAGAGTATTTATATAAACTAGCTAACTAATATATTTATATAATAAACATTCTCTAATTTACGGCGCCCCTTTATATATAGATTGCCCTTTACACGAAGCTAGAGCTACCTAAAAAAGTAGAGCATTTATATAAACTAGCAAACTAATATATATAAACGATAAATATTCTCTAATTTACGACCCCCCCCTCCTTTATATATAGATTACCCTTATATAAGAAGGTAAACACACTCTAATTTATTACCCTCTCTTATAAGAACGAAGCTTATAAGGCTCTAGACTAGAGGTTAGAAGCTAGTAGGAGTAGCCTAGGGTTAGTAGAGACTATAGGTAGTAGTATATACCTAAGTAGGAGTGTTAAAAAGTAATAGGTAGTCGTATACTAGGAATATTAAGTTAGAGTAGGGAGAGTTATACTAGTTTATAACTTAGGAGTACTCTAACTAAGCCCTATAAGCTTAGCCTTAGTA
>JABBMZ010000161.1:0-49012 GCA_013403795.1 Teratosphaeria pseudoeucalypti | reverse complement strand
GGCTGATGAGTTGTTCGGATGATCTGTCGATTCGGGTGTGGAGGCGGGTGGGGAGGGAGGGGCAGGGGGGTGGTGCGGGGGGGAAGAGGATCGCGAGTATTTGGAGGAATCGCGATTTCGAGGAGGAGTGGGTGGAGGAGGCGCGGCTCCCGCGGGTGCATGAGAGGCCGGTGTACGCGGTGAGTTGGTCGAGGCGGACGGGCCGGGTGGTGAGTTGCGGGGGCGATGGGAGGATCGTCGTGTATGAGGAGCGGTGGAAGGGGGCGCGGGAGCGAGCGGGTGGTGGGGGGGGGGCGATGGACGATGCGCCGGGTGGCGGGGGTCTGGGCGCGGAGGCCGGCGGGGTCCGGACGGAGTGGATCGTCGTGGCGGAGGTGGAGGACGCGCATGGGGTGTTTGAGGTCAACCATGTGGTGTGGGCGCCCAGGGCGGACCCGGGCGCCCGGGAGGGGGGGGAGGAGGTCGTGGTGAGTACGGGGGATGATGGCGAGGTCAGGGTGTGGACCTTGGATTGAGGTGGACTGCCTCGCACGACCGGGGGTCGTTTTCGATCACCCGTCTTAGGTGGCATAGCTCAGGGACACGATCGATGTCGGGCCCGGGGAGAGGGGTGATGGGACCGGCGCATCCTCTTTCTCGTCTCGGAGTCCAACGGGCGCGGATGCCCGGGGAGAGTGGAGACGCGTGCTGGTGTGTGGGAGGAGATCCCTGATGAATCCAACCATTACCTCGTCATGTATACCGGAGAGATCTTTCAAAAGCTTTTTTTCTTCTTCTTGCTGGCGAACGGGGGGATATCTTTTTCCCCCCGCCCCTCTCTTTTGGTGTGGGAACGCCAGGTGGATGGTGGTCGCGGGTCTGGCCAGGCCCCGTCCCTTGCATATCTCGTCCCAGAAGCGTCGATGCACGCCGTGGGAGGTTTTCGTGGGGCTTGCGGGTGGGCATACATGGACTGAGCCCTGACGGTCCTGGTTTCGAGCGTCAACGATCCTATGGCGTGACAGAGGTGGGATCGTTTCGGACGTTGAGGGGACTGCCAGCGTGGGACACGGTGCTGGGGTGTCGGGGTGTAACACGTCTCGTTGGTTACATCTACTTTTGGGACGTCTGTGGACGCTGCTGGATTTCAGGATCATTGCTAGGAGGCAGGAGCTGTGGTTTTTGCTCTCGTCACAACTTGGCTGTGCGGGTGTGCAGGGGAGGGGTGGGAGGGGTGGGAGTGGGGGGAGTGGTGAGGGTGATGAGAGACTGGTCTGCCCTGGAGAACGATTTCGATACATCAGAGACTAAATCAACAACGCCGGAAACGCCACTAGTGGTGGCCAAATTCAGCCCTTCATAGGAATCCAAAGGAAACGCGGCAACGGGAGGCGGCAAATCATGTGCGAGGGCTGTGGTCGGCACCGCCCGTGCACGCATCCACGACAGGACCGCCGTCGGCGACGAATGATGCGCCCGCCCTTACAATCTCCATGACTGTATCGACCTCCTCAAAGGTTCGTGGTGCGTAGACACAGACGAGGTTCTCGGGGACAGGGGGCCGCGCCTCTGTGGTGAAGAACCAGAACGTCCAGGCCGGATCGGCCCGGGCGAGCGGATGCCTCTCCCCATACCCTGCCTCGATGACTCTGGCAATGTCTGCTGAGTGCAGCATGACGTGTAGAGACCCGTCGACGTGGTGAGGATGGCTGATCTCGCCGCCAAAAGTCCGGAAGAGCGGGGCGCGTACCGAGTCGCAAGTCGAGATGAGTGCTTCTGTGCACTTCCCGAGACGGCTTGTCCGGTAGTTGATGTGGCCACTGTTGGATGTTGCAAAGTCTTTGAAGCATTCGAGCAAGGAGGCAAATCCCTCAGGACGGTCCTCGGTCGTGCGCTGGTCGAGCTGACGCTGCGGTGCGATGCCACCTACCGTTGGTCTGGGACCTGACCTGCTTGCAAGTGGCGATGTTAGGAAGCCCGAGCCAGCATTACTAGCTGGTGGCTGGAGCACGTCAATGCGCCCGAACATGGCTAGGAGCGAGATCCGCTTGGAGCCATTGGGAGTTGATGGGGTGAGTAAGGTAGCCAAGGACGAACATCAACCATGTGAGTGCCTGCCACACACACAGTCAGGGATGCATCGCGCAATAGGACGAATGGTACGTCCTAATGGGTGGTCCTTACAGACAGGACCGAGCATCATGCCGACTCGAGCACCCACTGATGAGAAGGGTGCTTCGAAGATCAACGTCGTGGCTTGCGCGACAGTCAGACCAGAGGTGTGGATACCGCTGATCGTCATGAAGGGCAGTCTGTTCAACTGTGTCAATGTGTGATGAGTGGTTGGTAGAGGCGTTGCCTTGTGTTGTCGTCTGAGGTTGCGGTAAAAGCGTTGACTCTGGGTGTTGTTGGTTGGTTGTTGTTTGTGGTTGTTTGTGGTTGTTTGTTTGTGGTTTTGTGTGAGAAGGAATGGCAGGATATAGTGACGACCTAGCGGTATATATGCGGTATATAGACAATCGATTGGTGTATGGCGAAGCCTGTAGCACATTGGCAATGGCATTATAAGTAGCAGACAAAGCTATGGTGCGAGGCCGTGAGCCATTGTTATCGGGGTTGCCCCAAGGGAGTTTGATCACATAATGTGATAGTGGACCAGACTGCTTCCGCAGTGTGGTCTCACAGGCTGTTGTCTTCAATGTTGCGGCCTTGGGTCTCCAAGATTCTGGTCACACAGGCCATTGACACAGGCCATTGTTCAATTGATGATCGACTGTCGTGGACGGCATGATGATGACGACTGCACAAGACAAGTCTCGCTCACGAGACAATGGAAAGATTGTCGTTCACCCGGGCAGGATGCCAACTTCTGGTACCTGCTGCTGGTACCTGCATGTGAGGATCGGGTCGGCCGGATGGCGTTGCTGTGGCCAGAGACAATGTCGCTGGAGCCCCATGATGGCATTGGTTGGAAGCCTAACAATAACACGATGCGCGCAGGAATGTCGACTCCCATGACTCGCGCTTGATCGTCCCGCCAGATTCAGTTGTTCGTTGTCGAGCTCCTGATAGTGTGCCGGCCTTATGGCCTCAGCTTTCGATTACGCGTTTCAGCTGAGCAGGGGCTGGTCATCGAATGGGACTCGTGAGCCAAGAAGAATGCCGCAATCGTCTGTTGTTATGATTGTGGCAGAGAGGGTCGTGGATTACAGTCAGTGAGGGTGTTATGATTCACCATCGGCTTTGTTGGTCGGAGAGGAGGAAAAGAGGGATGTGATGTGACCCGGGACTGTGTGTCAGCTGGGCGGGTCGGGTTGATAACGACGGAGCTTGCCGCCGCTTTGCCAAGGCCTCCTCCATGCTCGTAGCAGCAGCCAGCAGCCAACTCCATCGTCACCCAGTCAGCCCAAACACCTGTTCACCCATCGTTGCACTTCTCGACTATCGTCCACAGGGCTCGTCACTCGCGAAACATCTCTCACGCCAGATCGCGGCGGGAGGAGTCCGGTCAGTGCCTTGGAGCGGCGCAGCCAGCAAACACAGCCACGAGCGCTCGCTGCCAGGACAGACACGGTTAGTCGTCGGCACCTCACCCACCCCTCTGTGCAGCAGCTTCCATCTCCACATCGACGACAAACAGACTGCCCGCTCCTGTCCATTCTACCACGCGCTGCCATCGCTGCGACGACGACAGCCTGAGGCTAGCGGCTGTTTACTGACAGAGTGCGCAGATGGCGGAAATCCGTCGCAAGTTGGTCATTGTTGGTGACGGTGCCTGCGGAAAGACGTGCCTCCTCATGTAAGTGGCTTCACGACCATCAACGACGACTCTGGCATCTGTGCGAGGCTGACGATGTGGTAGCGTCTTCTCCAAGGGTACCTTCCCAGAGGTTCGTCCTGCCCGCGCCGCCCAGTGAACCCCTAATTCTTCCGGACCGCGTCATCCCTACTCTCAACAAGGCTGCGTGATAGCGATACGAGATTGGACAGGTCGTCAACGGACACACGCTGATGAGCATGACACTGTCCAGGTCTACGTACCCACTGTCTTCGAGAACTATGTCGCCGATGTCGAAGTGGACGGCAAGCACGTCGAACTAGCACTCTGGGATACGGCGGGTCAAGAAGACTACGACCGTCTGCGACCTCTCTCATACCCCGACTCGCACGTCATCCTGATCTGCTTCGCGGTCGACTCTCCGGACTCGCTCGACAATGTACAAGAGAAGGTAGGAGCGCCGCCGACATGCTCACGTGCCCAGTCTATGAGGTTTGGGATGCTGATTGGCCACGCGTGTCATAGTGGATCTCCGAGGTCCTGCACTTCTGCCAGGGCCTGCCCATCATCCTGGTTGGCTGCAAGAAGGACTTGCGGTACGACCAGAAGACCATTGAGGAGCTGCACAAAACGTCGCAGAAGCCCGTGACGCCCGAGCAGGTAGGCATCACCGCCATCCCGCATCATGCGGATGGAATCAGCACGAGGCCAGATGCTAACACGGCACGACGACAGGCTGAGGACGTTCGTAAGAAGATCGGCGCCCAGAAGTACCTCGAATGCTCAGCCAAGACCAACGAGGGTGTCCGTGAGGTTTTTGAGCACGCTACTCGCGCAGCGCTGCTCACAAGGAAGAAGGAGAAGAAGAAGTGCTTGATCTTGTGACCCATCGACTACTCCACAGCAAACACAACATCGTAATGCGGCACACTCTCTCTCCGGCAGATCCTCACCCTGATACCAAACACGAATCGAGCGAGCGAACGAGCACGAATCCGAGCGTAGATGAAGATGGAGCCAAGAGCGGTATCTGGTGACAGCACGGAGGATGAAGACATGTGAGGATAGGCTGGCTCCGATTCTTGGGTCCTGCTTGCTTGCTTGCTTCCGGGACGCGACTTCTTAGAGAGACTTGACTCGTGCAATACTTGGCGTTTATTGGCAGATCATATGTTTGTCCGTGTCTCGGTCCTTTTTTCTTGCACTTGGAGATCCGAGAGAAGGGCAATGCAGACACACCAATGTATTAGTTCTTATCAGATTCTGCCGTCTACGTTGACCCGGCTCCTACTCTGAAAGGCACGTGGTCACCAGAGACGTGGGTTGATTTTACCCTGATCACGATGGCGTGCATGTGGTCGCGCTACAGACATGCCTCGCGAGGACCAGCCGGCGCGAGCAATACAGTACCCCTCGGCGCTGAACTATGGACAACAACGTCTGTCTGATCGTGTTCAGATACAGCGTGGCAAACCGCGTTTATTGCGGCTGCAGAGAGTGAGGAGTGAGGCGTGGGAAGGCAGCGCCAGGGTCCCCGCCGCGGCTAAGCTTTGTCTGTCAACCCGGGGAACCAAAGATCTCGTGCGTGTTGGTCTTCACTAAGCCCACTACCTTTTTCGTCATCAGCTCTCCAAAGCCTGCGGCTTGTCGCCAACTCGGTGGTGGTGCTGGTCAGCAGTGTCAGCCTTCCCAACGACCTTCACCATTCACACCTGCCTCTCGCTATATATCGACTCTCTCCGACAGCATATTCCAACATCCCCGCCGAGCACACGACACTGCTCGCGGATCGCTGTGGGCTGACCATCGTCTACCTCCACCCACAGAAGCAGCAGAATGGATCTGATCTGTATCGCGGCACGTCACGGCAAATGTGGTCGTAACTTGTAGCCCTGGCATTTCGCCAGAGCTGGTGAGTCGTTCCCAGACCCAAGCCGCTCCGAATGCGTCGGCGATCCGTGAAGGAAACGTGTCGCGAAGAGGCTGACATGGGCCACAGAGCAGCTACAGCGACGGTCCCAGAAACACTTCAAACCCAGCGGGCGTTGCTTGAGAGTCATCTCCCCGTCCACAGTGGGATATCATCCACTGACGTACATTCCGGAGCATCCGCGGCGCACAAGGACGGCAGAGGACAAGAAGCGCACATCCAGGCCGTGCACAAACAGCGGCAGAACAGGAGTAGACATGCCTTTCATAGAAGCCCGCGAGCAGTCGGAGAGCGCTGCTGCGGTGGACATTCTCGAGAGAGGAAGGCACGTGCAGGGAAGCAAGCTGAAGGCCGCCATGAACGGCAAGGCGATAATAGCAGATGAGCAGCAGACTGAGCCGGCCACCAGTCCTGAAGAGATGGTTTCGGATTGCGCGATACAGGGCGCGATTCAGACAGAGCACAAAGGTTTTGACGCGATGGAGGATGGTAAGCACTTCAGGTGCGCCTCCTATTCCGAGACCGTTCCTGACGTTGCACAGAGACATCGACCTCCCGTCCACCGTCACCGACCCTTTCTGGCGCAGTCACACCTACCAAGCGCGTGGCAGAGTGTCCAGCACGTCTACGCTCGCTCGTTCCGCCACCAAACTTTGGCGCTACCAAGAGCAGCGCAGTCTATCGATCCGCCTTTCCTCGAGACCGCAACATCGAGTTCCTCAAGACTTTGAACGTGAAGACCGTGCTGTGCCTTGTTGGCACGGAGCCGTCCGAGTCGTATGACAAGTGGATCAAGCAGGGCGGTATCAAACGCCTGCGCGTGGGCATTGCGCCAAACAAGGACGGCCAAGTGAGCGCCACTCGGGACTCGCTGTGCGAAGCTTTGATTCACGTGCTGGACGCTGCCCACTTTCCCCTCCTCATCCATTGTAACCAGGGCAGGCACAGAACTGGTTGCGTGATCGCCTGCCTGCGGAAAGTCCAGCGCTGGCCAATCGAGGACATCCTGGCCGAGTACCGGTCCTACGCAGACCCAAAGGCTCGTCCGGGCGACATTGAACTCATCGAGACGTTTGATCCGAACTGTCTGTTCGACTATGCGCAATGCACCGGTTTCTTCGAGAAGGAAGACCGCCACTTCCGTCGAATGGACTCGGGCATCACTAACGTCGACATGCTAGCTGAGGCCCTGTCGAGTCTTGGTCATTCCGACGACCTCGGTGTCGACATCTCTGGCATCTCTGGCATGTCCAACGCCAGTACGGTCTCGGATGATATGGATGTGGAAGTACCCCTCGATCCTATGCTTGGAGAACACTCGTCGCAGGCAGCTGTACACGCGAACGCACAGGCACATCTGGACGACGGCGTCGCCGGCGTTTCGGAAATCGACGGTATCACCCAAGCAGCAGCGCAGGCAGAGTCTGAGACCACTACGACCGTGGTCGAGCTCTCCGAGGATGCGATGACGCCTCCTGCCATCGTGGTGCCCAACCCACTGGCCTGATTGGGCTGCAGGAACTGACGACGGCAGTAGCGATCCGAGCAAGCGTATGGACCACAGAACGATGTACAGCAGACCCACCGTCAACAGTGTTACGAGCATCTGCAGTGTTTTGACAAAATGATGATGAGCGTCGGCGCTGGCGGATGCCTCAAGAGAGCGAGGGCTTCGGCCTCACGCAATAATAATCCACAGCAAGAAGATGGGTGCCATCATGCTGAACGACCCCGAGGCGACTTGGGGCGGGCTTTTTGTTTTGGATACCCCTTAATAGCTGCAGAGATCCTCTGCTTGTACATACTAGATTTTGGCAGATGCGAAAGAACCCCCTAGTAGATTCTTTCGGACGCATGAACATGCTCTTTCGTGCTGTGATGGACCGCTACATCCTTGTACGTTACACTGCATATCAATGCTGGTCCTAGACAACCATCAAAGGGCCCTGTCGACTATCGAGTCGCATCTCTGGTCATGGTGGCATGTCGTCGATAAGTAACAGCCCGATCCCATCCCGTCTTTGTGCACGTGGTACGGCGCTGGCGCAGGCGCTCCTGCAGCTGCAAGCTGCACTTCGATCGAACGACACGTCCCCTTCTCGAATCTTTCGAGACGGGACCCGGCCTACGCGGACGGGGGGCCGTACATGTACATGTAGTGAGGATTGGCACGTGAGGTGCTGGTCTTTCCCAAGCTGTTGAGTTTTCGCTGGGGGTAAGGGTGCTGGTCATCATCAAGTCTAATAAGGTACCCTCTACCATCCCCCCCCCCCCCCCCCCCCCAGCGTGAGTGGCATTCCCGACCCCCTGGCGAGGCTACCTAGGTCCCGTGCACACCGTCCACGTCCGTCCTCGCCTCACAGATTCTCCTCCCTGGCGAGCCCGACGCCGCTCGTGCCGCCCGCGCCAGGCGGCCTCCTGATCCCGAGATCCGCGCGCGGCGGGCCCGGCCGGTGACGGGATCGCTGTTCGTCGATGCGGCTCCGGGCGAGGCTGATGGCCGGCACGATCCAGGCGCCGCAGCTGCACCGCCGGCCCTGCCAGGCGTACCTGCCGACGTTGGTCGCGCATCGGGGGCACTCGAGGCGGCCGTCGAGGTGGCCTCGCTCGAGCGCGGGTCTCATCCAGGAGAGGGGGTCGAGGAAGTAGTGGGTGCAGGTGCTGCTGGAGGCGGGGTTGGCGGACGGGTCGCTGTGTTCGGCTAGGTATTGCGAGGTTGCGAGCGGGCGTCTGCGCGCGGGATGGGGGTGTCAGTGGGGGTTTGTTTTTGGGGGGGGAGTGTCGATGTCTGACGTGCCTGCATTTCCTGCACCGCATTTCAAAGTCTGAGGCTCGATCGTGCGTGTGCTCGTCTTCGAATCGGATCTTTCCTGCCTCGGGCGCCTGACCGCACGCTCGGCTGAGCTCGATCTCGCGCTGGGAGAGCCATCGCTGATATGCCGGGGTCGTCTCGACGTCTCCTGGGGTGGCCATCTGGTGGTAGAGCTGCAGCTGTTTCCAGAATCCCTCGTTCGGCTCGCAGAGGGGCCTGCTTGCTCGGATCTGCGCGAGGGCCTGATCGGGGGTCATGCCGTGTCGCCGCATCAGGTACGCGCAGGTGATCGTTGCTGAGCGGGACTTGCCCATGGCGCTGCCGGTCGTCACGTTAGCGATCATCGCATGGGATCAGTGGGTCGGCGGAGATTCGCATGGTTAGTGGACAGGCGTCGCACAGCCTGCATGCCAGATCGGAGACCCTCACGCCGCTGAGAGGCGGTGAAGGGAGTTCGGGAAGGTCTCATTATTGAGCACGATGCTACCGATCGGGTTGATGACCTGTTGTATCTCTATGGCCGCTGTTGACCTGCCAGCATCAAGGATGTTTCGAAGGAAATTGAAGGGTGGACTGCCATGTTCCGTCGAGCTGGCAAGCTCGCTGAGCAGGACCTCGCACAGCTTGGTGATGATGTCGCGCTGCTCGTCTGGAGCCATGCCATCGCCAGGGACTGTGCCTTGCTCGTGCACTCTTGACCCTTGCCGTCCAGCGATGATGCGAGATGAGTGTACGAGACATGGAGCAGAAAAGGGTCGTAAGCAGACTTACCAATGCACGAGGACGCCGCCGCCTGTATCTAGGGCATGTTGTATGAAGCTATTGCAGGCTGGGAAATGCTCCAGGAGATTCTCGTCGTCGACATCGTCGACCTCGACCACTTTGTGTTGGAAGCCGTCGAAGAGCTTCTGATCTAACGGCAGCCTCAGGACAGAGAGCACATGCGAGATGCCGGCCGCACGCAGGGCTTCTCGGCGGCGGAGCGTGAATAGGCTAATAAGAGAAGAAGATTATTATTAGTAGTGTGTGTGGGAGTGGCAAGCCATGCGCGAGATGGGACGAACCCGCCTATGTACAGGTCCAGCTCACCGGGGACCTTGTCGAGCCAAGACATGTCGTGGCACTGTATGTACGGAGCGTACGGAACACAGCCCGGTCGATGATGATGAGAGGGAGCGCTGCCAAGCAAAGTGATATACGCCTTCGTCGTAGCAGTTGTCGGCGTTCCCTTGGATGACAGCGAGAGTGGGCTGGCGTGACCTGCACAACATCATGGCAACTGCCGTAGGTAGCGTGTCACGGGTTCTTTGAGTTCCCCAAGATGACCCTACCTCTGACGGACCTACAGTACCCGCTCCCGCACGAGTCTATTCGTGCCGGGCGGTCGATCTCCACATGCATGCATCTTTCTATGCAGGGCCGAGGACAGCCTGCCTCGCGGTCCGTCGCACCGTGCCAGGTCAAATCAATAGCCTTATGGCAGGGCGGGAGGAGCCAGAGGAGGAGGAATCGTTGGACAATGGACGCCGGAGACAAAGCTTGTCCGTGTAAGGTGGACGAAAGCGTCAAGGTGCACCAACAGAAGACCAACCAGGCAGCACACGTCCTGCTCAAATCATCTCCTGCCATCGCTCCCCTCATGACTTGGGCCCGCGAGAGCGTGGTGGACGTCCGAGACTCCCCGATCCCGACACTCGTACCAGGATCATGACTAGCGAGCAGAGATCCCATCATCTCACTGTACGACTGATCGGTGGACCTAAAAGGAAGCAGTAGTCGCAAAGGACTGAGCCTGAGCCTGAGCCTGAGCCTGAGCCCGAGCCTGAGCCTGAGCCTGAGCCCGAGCCTGAGCCCTTTTCGGCCTCCTACATGTAGCTCCGCCAGCCCTGGTCACGGCGGCTAAACTCCTGAAGGGCCACCAGGATACAACCTGGAAGACCCACGCAGCGAGCCATGTACCGTACTAGACTCTCGACAATGGAGATCCTGGTCGTATCACATGATTCAGCTCTGTCACTGTACACAGGTACAAGGCTGCAGTCCACGACTCCCCCCCTGGTCCAGAGACTCGATGCGCATTCAACCGGCTTGGCACTGCCCAGGCCGACAACCTTGGGAGTCAGCTTATTAGGGCAACGGATGAGGAGCGGATGGCTGGCGCGACATGGGAGGGGGGGGGCTCATCATCCTGCTGACGGACACAGTAGCGCTCCGATACTAGGACTCTTGAGGCCCCAACAAGCGCCGCTCCCCGGGCGTCTCGTCGACTCGTCGCTTGTTGTGATGACTTGTGAAGCGACCAGAGCGTGGGGAGGGACTAGGAGGGATCGGGTCTGGCACTAGCATGGGACTGCAGTGTTGCTGGTCTAGCTCCGACTCGGATGCTAGTACATGTACAGATAGACACGAAGGCCGCCCCGGTCGCTGCATGAGAGGGGCGCGATGGTTCATCATCATCATCATCATCATCATCAAAGTCGGGACGGGATGCAGTCTTGGGGATTTCGCTCTTTGTCGTCGGTCAGATGCGATTCCTCACCCTGTCATCATCTGTGTCGAACTCGCTTTCTACCTTGGTGCCCCACCGATCCGACCACCACCACCTCACCAGGCCCGGCCCGTCCCGAGGGTTCGTCGCTCCGCCACAAGCTTTCGGTGCCCACGACTGGACTGGACTGGACTGTACCGCGCGCTCCACCAGCGTGATCGAGAGACGCCCGCCGTATTATTCCCTGCGAAGGCAATCCCGGATGATTGTGCAGCGGCGCGACGGGTCTCCTTTGCGGAGCGCACTCTCCACGCCAGCAGGGTCATCGTCGTCATCACCATCATCACCATCAGCAGCATAGGTAGCGAGTCGATCGTCTGGGCTCACTCCTCCAAGGCGCTTGCGTGACTCCGCAGCCTTGCCCTACTTCAGCTGACTTTCTGCTGCACCCCAGGGACGGCCGCTATCTTGATGGGATCGGCGGGCTGCGAATCATCAGCGCTGCTCCCCAGCGATCCCCCCATACGCCTCGCCGCTGGACGCCTCAGGTGTCAAAAAAAAAAGTCTCGTGGTGGCAATTGGGTTTGGCGGTTGACGGCCAGTGGAGCTCGGTGCACCGAGCCCAGGAGCACCTAGGTCCCCGGGCGGCCATGTCTTCGTCGACGCCCTCCATCCGCATCTCTCAACCCCCGCGCTATCCTAGCCCTCCGCATCACCCCAGTTACTCGTCGCGCACAGCCTCGCCAATGGCGATCCCGAGCGCTCACGCACCCGTGCCTCCGCCGTTGCCCCCGCCGCCTTTCATCCCCGACCTCGCCGCCGGCCACGACCCAGGCTGGACGTGGGGCAACGATCCATCGAGCTCCGAGTTTGGACGTGCCGCCGCTGTCAGGCCCGGCTCCAGTTTGCTTGGGAGCCTCCCGAGGCGTTTCACCTTCAGGCAAGAGAAAGAGCAGGATCCATACTCGTCCCATGCCGCGCACGCACCGAGGGAGAGCTCAATGTCGACCGTCACGCTTGGACAAGACCGCGAAATCCAAGCCGATAACTGGACGCAAAATGACCAAGACCGGACGTCGTCGACGAGAGCATCCATCTATGGGTATGTGTGACCTCGAACACGTTTCTTCTCCCTCGAGCATCGAGCAGGGCTCTCGTGTCCGTCTCCAGGCCCAGTCACTGACCCAGCCCCGACTACCAGGCTTCACAGCGAACGACAGCTCGAACAACGTACTCTGGTGCAGTCATCTAACAGCTACGATAAACACTTGTTGAGCCGCATCGGCGGGCCTAATACTCCCAGGCGAGAGTCGGTCTCGCATTCGGCTGCCCTCTCAGAGATTGCCAAACTCTCGCACGCCGAGAGTGAACGCCGCAATGGACCACTGAAGCCTCTGACCTTGCCCGAAAGACGACACACCGCCATCAGTTCTCTAGATTCTCCTGCGAACGGTCGGTGGCCACCATCAGGGGCCGTCTCACCAGGCTTCACGGGCTTCTGGTCCGAGCATGGCCCATTTGACAGCCGGCCACACGCAACGCGCAAGGGCAGTCTCACCGTCGACGACGGTGCTTCTCACAGAGGCAGCTGCGACCTCTCCATGTTGATCCACGACGACTCTGTCGAAGACCATCAACAAATGCATAACCTGCATCTTCACGAAAGGAGTCCCTCGGGTTCCGATGACTCGTCTGCTCGTGCGGGGTCGAAGCGGCGTGCATGCTCACCGCCACGCCAAGCTGCACGGGAGGACCGGTCATCTATCAGCAGCGCCTCTGGCCCACATGAGATCTATCACCGGCGTTCGATCCAGCAGCTGCCGAATAGAGGTTCGCCCATCTCGCGGTTCCATCCGAACCACGCTTCCGTGTCATCGACATCTTCCTTCGGTCATCGGAATGGGTCTCTAGGATCATCTTTGGGGATATCGAGTCTGCCAAGCAGCGCGACCAGTCATGGATCTGGACGGCTATCTCCGGGTGCATTGTCACCCGCAGCCGAGCCGAATGTGCAAACGTCACAGCCGGGCGCGAGACTGCTTCCTGCCAATGGCCACCTGAATCACCCAGATCAACTGTACCCAGATCGGCGGCCCTCTGCAGATGACAGCATGGAGCATTCCAGGCATGGCAGCTTGGCACAACCGCATGGCAGCCATGTCTGCGAGTGCTGTCCCAAGAAGCCCAAGCAGTTCGAGTCCGAGGAAGAACTCAGGTACGTTGCGAATGACATCAAAAGAGCTTGCAGACTGCCAGAAGCCTCTCGAGATCGCTGATTCGTGCGCAGGTTGCACGAGTCGGAAAAGCAATACACGTGTGCTTACTGCCCGAATCGATTCAAAAACAAGAATGAAGCCGAACGCCATCAGAACTCCTTGCACCTGAGGCGCCATTCTTGGTCTTGTGCCGCCCTCGCCGGTGTCGAGGCAGCTTTCCACACCTCTCTGCACGGCAACGGCACGGACGTGTGCGGATTCTGCGGCGAAGAATTCTCCAATCCTCCACAGTGGGACATTCGTGCTGAGCACCTCAATCAGAAGCACAAGTTTGGCGAGTGCAACCTCGCAAAGAAATTCTTCAGAGCCGACCACTTCCGTCAACATCTGAAACACAGTCATGCCGGGACGAGTGGGAAGTGGACGAACATGCTGGAAAACGCGTGTATGAAAGATGAACCACCACCTGAGAAACGGCCGGCGACGAATACCAAAACGAACCATTACGGCCCGACACCGACGACCTCCCTCCCGGTCAACACCGGTGTGGCCGGGCTCTCTCCCACGGGCCATCGCATTTTAGCTGCCACATCGCACGAGACTTGATGATTCACGATAGATGAAGATGGGGAACATTGTGTAGGAGGTGCCACACTCCTGACTTCAGCACATGAGCATTTTGATGCGACGCACACCTCATCCAGCGCGCATTGCAAATCGACACGAGCATAACGATGGCGTTCAGCATTTGGGGGGGGGGGGGGGGGGGGGGACTGCGGGTTCAAAAAAGCATCTTTTGCATAGCATACGTGCCCGTGCAGATTGAGCGTTCTTTGTGCCATGTATGCATTGGCCGGGCACCCGCATAGCATTATCCGCATGAGCCGTTTTCGGATCTGGTTTAGACGTGGGCCCTTGTCCTGCACAAGGTCTTTATTGTTCAGAAGTAGTAAAGCAGGTACTCAAGACATTTATTAGTCTTTCCCTCGTCAAGAGAGTCCGAGACTGTCTCGATCGTGGGGTCTCGAGCCGCGTGATTGAGGGTGGATGATTGACCACCTCGCTTATTATTACGTGGTCGTTCTCGTCGAACGCTGGACACATTGTTTGGAAACAGAAGCGCGGAGGTAGCATCTTTTCGTTGCCTATCACCGACTGTGGATGCTTCGTCCGTGCACTATCGTGGAAGCGTACATGTAAGGAAGGTATCCGAACAGTACCTTATGATTGCGTCTCAGCACCCGCTGCGTCAGCACTTTTCCTCGAAAGTCGACGACCTATGTATGGATGTACGAGAGGGCGTGTTTCCAAGGAAGAGTCGGGGGGATATCTTCGTTATTCGACGAGTGAGGATCACCTATTTTCTCGCGCTGAGAGAGCTCCTAGGAGATACCTACATGGCTCGGCTCATGCAGAGGAAAACAAGCTTTCCTCACGTCTTTTTTTTTTTCGAAGGGAATGGGGGTCGGTAGGGAGGGATCCGGACGAGGATGGGCCTTGCTCGGGGCTGGTTGGAGGGTGGGATGGCAGGATCCGGGCGCCCGGGCATCGATCGGGGTGGCGAGGACGGGGGGGGGGGATGTCCGGGTCGTGGTTGCGGGACATGGACGGGCTGGCTAGGAGGGTGTGGGACATGGACGGGGCTGGCTAGAAGGGTGTGGGACTGATGATGATGGAGACGCAGACCCAAGGGGTGGGAACGCCAAGTTCGGGGCACGTCTCAGGGAGATGGGCTGCGCGGTTGGCGTGACCTCATGTCAGCAGGTGGGCCTGCGTGCTGTGCAGGAATCTTTCTTCACGGCTTGGGTTGGGGAACAACCACGGGATCTTGGCTTGCGACTGTTCTTGTAGATCGTACCGAGGTATACAGGTTGTTAGGCTGACTGAGTCTCGTATGGATCTCGCGGATGCCGGATGTAGGCTCGATGACCGGCGGCTGGGCCTGGCGTGGTTGGCAGACGAGTCAGGTTGGAAGCAACAGGATGGCGGGTGACTCTGGCGGCTTGTGGCTATGCATGCTGATGATGCCTTCCGGTAGAAGCAGTACATTGCGGCGACCCTGTCCTTGCACGAGTGAAACGCCTCGCATGCGGAGACCTGCCGCGAGGACTGACTGTCTCCCATATCCCAACGATTGCGTCTCGCAATCCAAGTCTCGGTCTCCAGCGTACCCGATGAGCAAGTCTACAGACCTTATGGCCAACGTTTCCTGTCACCATATGCAAGTCTTCGACCGATCGATGGACGTCAAGTCGAAACTTATCCTGGTGTAGACAGTCGGAAGCCGTAGCCTGATCATGCAGATGTAGAAGTACGTACCGCCGAGATCTGCGTGAAACGACCCCATGTTCAAGATACGCTTTCTTGGCAACGCCACGGTGATTGCGCAAGAGGTCCAGATTTGCGAATGAGCAACGTAGGGAGCGCGAGGAAAGGACACATGGTGTGCTCGGGAAGTGGTGTATTGATTGGCGAGGCCGCGAGAATGAGCGTCCACATCGAGGATGACAGCTCCCCCAAAGCTTCGTGAGTCGTGCCAGCAACCACAGACCCTTGTCGACAGGGATACCATGAGATGCGGTGCGGCTCTGAAGGCCTGGAACAAAATGTCACGAATGCACGCGTAACAGGCGTACGGACTTTTTGTCTGACAGCTCAAGGATTGCTGAAGGATGCACATGCAGGATCCACTTTCTCGATCAGTCGCGTGGGATCATACCAAGGATGTATCGTTGGTGCAGTCGAGTATGTATTGATTGCGTAAGATGATGCTGCACTGTAACACTTGCATGTGCAGTGTAGTGAGATCAGGTGGATCTGGTCGTTTGGTCGTCTGATGACACCACCAACGCGACTGTACAACAGCAGCGAAGTTGGTTCAGACTTTCATCACGCCATGCTTGAAAGGGTGACTGCTTGTGGTTGACGTCGTACTAGTCGATCCTGCAGATCTGGTAGGCGTGAGTACCATGGTCACTCCCAGTCCGCCTTTCATCCTTGCATTGCTCGAAAAGGCTTCTGCAAGACACTAGCACAGGACAAGGCTCATGCCCGAAATTTGGGGTTTCAGGCTCCGGTAGGATGTTCCTGTACCCTCGACGTCCGGCAGCCCACCATAGCAGCAGTCTGAAGCATCAGCTGTGGCGTTTTCAGAGCCGCTCATGAGCCTCCTAAACGAGTGGTGGCAAAACCCGAGTATGAGGCCTCTCCCATCTGGCCAAAACGGCTCCAAAGATGGTCGAACCTCGATAAGACTGCTACGAGGACCATGCCATCACACCTGCTGCGGGAAATTTCGATTACGGCTAAAACAGCACAGCGTGCCAGGTGTGAGCGTACGTGTGGCAACGAGCCCGTCGAATCTCCAGTAGCGAGTCCATTTATTGCCGAGGACTGACTGTGCGGCAGGCGAGATCTGAGCCGTAATGGTTGACAGGTATTGACTGCGAGAGCCGCAAACTCTGGTTACGAGGCATAGGTGTTGATGTGCTCCAGTCCAGGCCTGGCAGTTCCCGTGATCATGCCGCGCATATCCAAAATATCACTCATAGCATCATGCAGCAAATCATCGTCCCGTACCATCTCTCTGCTAAGTGACCGCTTCCGCATCCACACGCCTCAAACCGGATCACCACCAGGTACACTCGGAAACCCGGCCTGCACCAGCCCCCTCAACCTCTCCCGATTCCTTTTCGCCATCTCCACATCCCTCTTCTTCTGCATCCTCATCTGCCAGAAATTCTTCTGCAACTCAAAGATCCTCGAACCCTCAAACTTGGCCTTCTCGGGCTCCTTCTTCGCCTCCAACTCCTTCAACTTGGCCTCCTGGGCCTTCTCATCCTCCTCATCCTCCTTTTTCTCCTCCTTCTTCCCGTCCTTCTCGTATTCCTTCTGCTTCCGGCGATCGAGCTTCTTCCGCATCTTCTCCGCGAATTCCTTCTTCACGGCCTCGATTTCCTTGTCTAGCTCTTCTTTCCGCTTCTTCTCCGCCACGTCGTCTGCGTCTTTCGCGAGGGCAAATTTGCGATCGGTGAGGTGACCGGGGCAGATGTAGAAGAAGTCGTCTTGGTCTGGGGTGATCAGGACGGTGGACGATGGTTTGTAGCAGATCCAGCATGCCTTGGATGCCGATTCGGCTACCAGACGGCGGTGGTAGAGGTTTTTGGGCCCCGCCGTCTGAGCCATGGTGAAGAAGCAAGTGTTATGTTTGCAATGATGTCTTTTCAGGGGTGTCGTACGCAAGATGAGCGTGCCGCAGCTCCCGGCGCAAAGTGATGGTGTCGGTACAGTACTCAGCTTGGAGGATCATGATCGGCGTGGATCCTTGTCGTGGCACGGCAGAACAAATCGCCGCGATAAGAAAGCCAAGTCATCTTATCGCTGCAGGGAAGCTCGACAAAACCATTGATCAGTGAGCTCCTTTTGTTGCATCTGGAGCATTGGGTCGCATATGGTAGCTGAAGCTTCCTCCGCTACGACAACCATCCACTCCCGTCTATCAATCAATTCCATCAGTCAATCATGGCTTCTTCGAAAGACACCGGCAAACTTTGGGGCGGCCGCTTCACGGGCACCCAAGACCCCATCATGACTCAGTACAACGAATCCATCTACTTCGACCGCGCCTTCTACTCCCAAGACATCCGCGGCAGCATCGCCTACGCCCGTGCCAACACCCACACCGGCATTCTCACCCACGATGAATTCGCCAAGATCGAGGCCGGCTTCAAGCAGATCCTGTCCGAGTGGGACCAAGGCACCTTCAAGATTGTGCCGGGCGTCGACGAAGACATACACACCGCTAATGAGCGCAGATTGGGCGAGGTGATCGGCAAGGAGGTCGCGGGGAAATTGCATACCGGACGAAGCCGGAACGATCAGGTGGCGACGGACATGCGATTATGGCTGCGGGATCAGCTGGACCAGCTCGAGGCTTTCCTCGTCGACTTTTTGAAGGTCATTGCGGCACGGGCGGAGAAGGAGATTGACGCGGTCATGCCCGGCTATACGCATTTGCAGCGCGCCCAGCCCATCAGGTGGAGCCACTGGATGTTGATGTACGGCTCATTCTTCACGTCAGACCTTCAGAGGTTGAGAGAATTGAAGGCGAGAGTCAACCGATCCCCACTCGGCTGCGGCGCTCTAGCCGGCAACCCGTTCGGCGTGGACCGTGACGCGATTGCCCAAGAGCTCGGCTTCGAAGGCCTCATCATGAACTCTCTAGCTGGCGTCGGCGACCGCGACTTCGTCGTCGAAACACTTCAATGGGGCAGCATGCTCATGATGCACATGTCTCGCTGGGCCGAGGATTTGATCATCTACAGTTCGGCAGAATTCGGCTTCGTGAAGCTGGCCGACGCCTACAGCACTGGTTCTTCTCTCATGCCGCAGAAGAAGAACCCGGATTCCCTGGAATTGCTGCGGGGCAAGAGCGGACGCGTGTTTGGGCAAATGGCCGGCCTGATGATGAGTGTGAAGGGCATTCCGAGCACGTACAATAAGGATCTTCAGGAATCTGTGGAGCCTCTCCTGGATCATGTCAAGACTGTGGGCGACTCTCTTCAGATCGCCACTGGTGTTCTTTCTACGTTATCGATATACCCGGAGAATATGCTGAAGGCTCTGACGCCCGACATATTGGCTACAGATCTCGCAGACTACCTCGTGAGAAAAGGCGTGCCATTTCGCGAGACCCACCACATTTCTGGACAATGCGTGGCTCTAGCTGAGAGAGAAGGCAAACCGATGGACCAGCTGTCTTTTGAGCAGTTGCAGGCTGTCGATGCGCGCTTTGAGCAGAACGTCATGGACGTGTTCGACTATCAGAAGTCGGTGGAGATGCGCTCGGCGAAGGGCGGTACCTCGCGGTCGGCGGTGTTGGAGCAGATCGAGGCGGTCAAGAAGGCGCTTGCTGGTGAAGCGTAGATGCGATACATTCATGCTGTTCTTGTACTATACCCGCAAATATAGCCCAAGCGTTCTCGCAAACTACGACACACTTATACCGAACTCCCCAGCCTCTCTCCCAACACCCCATCGACCTCGCCTCACCCCTCCCCTCCTCAAGACAGACATGACACAGCGCTGATCCCTCTCTTCTCTAACATCCTTGTGATGTGGTAACACATTTGAATGGGTCCTTGTAACAATTACCGGTACATATCTTGCCCCAGGCCGCGACCTGAGAAGCGTCATCGAGCTCGCAGCAATAAAGGTCCTTAGGTCCCAGATGAGGAGCATGATGCAAGCTCTTGCATATGTCCATCGTTATTATGTCGCCATATACATAGTCTTGCTGCTTCACATGCGTATTGAAGGCCGCGCATCGCAGCTTGCCGGCAGAACTAGCAGCGTGTTATTATTATGATGCTTCTTATTAATAGCGCCATATATGTAGGTTCTTGATACCATCCGAACGGCATGAGGAGTGTCGCTAATGCAAGGAGTGTTGGAGCAGCGGGCTTCATTTTGTTCGATTCTGACTCTGATCGTTCTCGATTTGCAATGTAGAGAGATTGGAGGCAAAGAGGTCTCCTTTCGAGGGAAGCGTATAGTCCTGCTCAGAAAGGTGGAGATTGTTTCCGACTTAATAAGTCTCCTACGCAAAGGACTGCGATTGTTATCTCTCCGAACTTCTTATTTATACCTCTACCGTCGCCCTCCTATTCGCCCGGCAGAGACATCCTGTATAGTCCACTAGCAAGAGCGATGCTTGCAATTGCCTGGATCCCAAACGCCGTATTTGCTGCGGTTGCGGCCAAGCCACCCCAGGGTAAGCATACGAACTGTCTAGACTACGCCTCTATTTCAGGTGTAGCGTCTCGCAAGGTTCCGATGTGATAAATTATTCAGAATTGTGCCAAGTATCCGCATACTGCCGGCAGCGCGCGTATCTCTGATGTTGCCGATGTCCTCTGAACAGAGTGGGAGGTAGGCAAGGAAGTTGCGTGGAGGCATCGATGACTTCCATTGTCACTATCCTGTCAGTGTCGAACAGAATATGGGTGGACTCACACCGTTAGAAGCAATGGCAGATTTCAGCGTCGCCATATCCATCCAACCGAGGAAGACCTGGAACTGAAATCTGTGGACCGCAAGCACGGCATATCAATGGACAGTAGTGTCTTGCAGGCAGCGACTACTGTGCTGGCCAACACGATTTTCTTGATTTACAAACATCTGGAGCACAGCCGTCCTCGCCTTCAATGGCCGCACGGCATGACAGTGACGATTCTAATCCCAACATGGTAATGCTGAAGCCCTTTCCATTCGCTGAACCGCCGCTACGAGATTGATATGAGGACGATCCGCACCTTGCCGCATAGACTTTCGAGCTGGATCCTCGTTCCAAGAATACTCTGCCGTGCACGCTCACGCTACAACACTCGCATAGCTGATAATCACTCAAGACTGCAGGACAGATACCTTGAGGCCTTACTTCACTCGTTCAATTACATGCCCGGTGGAGGCGGGACCTTGATATAATTCAGAAGAATGTCCAAATATTTGGTGGGTAGACTTACTGCGCTGTATCCAGAGTTCCCGCTTGCGCCCGGTGGCGGTGGCGGGACCGAGTCGTCCGGTGGTGGCGGCGGTGGAGCGCCGTTCTGCTGGGTTGGAGTCTGTGATGCGTAAGCCTGCTGCAGAGCATACGGATCCAGAGTCGCCATGTAGTTCCGGACATAAGCAGCGTATCCACCCGTTGATGCCATCGGATCGGCCGAGGGGTTCTGTTCGTAGTAACCCGCCCAAAGCTGCATCGATTGAATGGTTGCCACGTCGATCGGGCCTGCGCCATTCTGGGCAGGTATCTGGGCGGCAGTAGGCGATTGAGCACCGCCGTGACCCTGCGCATAAGCTTGCTGGCCATATCCGGGCTGCTGATATCCGCCTGGGGCACCGTACTGCGCTTGCTCGCCGCCGTAAGAGCCTGAATTGCGGTCACGGGGAGGGCCACGGTCGCCTGCATAGCCGTTTCCGCCAAAGCCACCCGAGCCACGGGGTGGACGCTCCTTGTGTGCGTTGTAGGCTGCGCGCACCGTATCCAGCAACTCCAAGCACATCCGCTTCGCGTTTTGGACCTCGTCGGCATCCGGGCCAGCAACATGGAGGTACATCATCTCGTCGCTCTCGCGTCCGGTGTCGTGCTCCATGAATCCACTACCGCGGCCTTTGATTTGAACACGGCATCTCGTCTCTGCTTGGATGTACTTGACATACGAGCCGCCAGCTCCGACCACTTGTGCGCGGAGGTTGAAACCTGGAATGGGCTCCAGGTCGATGGGAATGCGCTCTTCAGGCCATTTGCGTCGGCCGAGAGCATCACGCTCGAATGGAGGTGGACGCTCCGGTGGGCCACCAGGACCGCCAGGGCCGCCTTCTTGACCAGAGCCGTGGCGACGGAAGCGTCGCTCGTCGATAAGGTTTGGAAGCTCGACCTGCATAAGCTCATCGATCTCCTTGATGGCCTTCTCCAGACCTTCCTTGGAGGTAGAGGTAACGTGGAGATAAAGAGGTGGGTTCTGTCGGCCATGTCAGTGTTTCGATGTTACCCAAGAATAGTTTTCACATACCGCTGCCGTCGCGAGGCTCTTATCCGGATAGTAATTTCCGCGGGTAGTGACATCTTTTTAACTGTGAGCTGATCGGTCCTAAAATGTCAATCGTTCTGCGGAATGGGAGCGTACCGGCGCCAGTTTTTTCTTTGATCTAGATGTCACTCGGTCAGCTGATATCAATAGTGGCCGTCGTCGGCTGTGACGCTAGACGTAAGCTGTGTGTTCTCCTCTAACGTGTATTGACAGAATCGTCATTGGGAAGTACAGAAGAGAAGCATAAGGAAATCGCGCGGAGGGGCGCGCCTAGGGTGCATCAGTGGGTCATGAACGCAAAAGTGTGTATTTACCATCTTCTGTGTGCTGCCTTTGGTCAGAGTATAGCGGTTGCGCAGGTCATTGACCTCGATGTCTTTGATGTAGTCACCATCTTGGGTATAGATTTCGGCGTTAAGAGTGCCGCTGGGGGCGGATTGCGAGGGCGACTTGGCTGCGCCAGGCGTTGCGCTGGGGCTCTGCGTCTGCGACCTATCAGCTTCTCTCTCCACAACACTCGCTGTCAACATGTTCCGCATAGAGCACTGCCTGCCCGGATACCTACCGCGCGAATTGGTGGGACGTCCACATGTTGTATGCCCTTCTTCGCGTTGATGCTCGCATTGATCTTCGCCGCGGCGGCGGCCGCTGCGGCGGCTGCATCTCTCTTGTCATCACCGTTCTCGGTGCTCTTGGCTACCGGACTGCGACTGCGATGGGCTGCATCAGCGCCATCACCGCGAGCTGGCGAACGAGACCGACGGTCGAAGCGTGATTTGCGCGGCGGCTCGGTCTGGTCAAAGCGCGATCGCTTGCGCGGCGCTTCCTCTTCTGCCATGCCGTGCTTATTCTGCTGCTTATGGCTAGATATCGTACACGGATTGCTGTGCGGTATCTGGCAAGGTTGGGAAGAAAGAATTGAAAGTCGAACCGAGTATTCAAGGGAAGATCTTGCGCCGAGATGCCGGCAGCCGCCTTCTGGGAGTTCCCGCCCCCGGATTCTGCTTACTCATACGCCGAGGTCCTGACATAAGTATGTACCTTACTACATGTAGTACCTCTTCTTTCTGTTGGACTTTACCATTCGTCATCACATCTCAATTTTTACCAACGGCTTGACTCTACCTAGGAGGTAGGCTTCTTGCTAGATTGTCTTTACTGAGCGATAGTTGCTGTATTCGCAATCTGGTCGAGATTGTGCAACAGTCTTCATAGCAACGATTTGTATTCATCAAACGCATCACCGCACGTTCTCACGGTCACTTTCCGACTCCGACATCTCGACTCTCTCTTCTACGCGTAGCTCCCTTCACCTAGTAGCATCCATACGCTCGTTCTCCAGCACAATTTTGAGACCGCAACTTAAGAACAGCCCTTAATGCGGCCCGTAGACCTGAATTGCAAGCTCCTGAATCACAAGCCCCGTTCTGTTAGGAACAACGGGTAGATATCACCTGATATCTAAGACCGGTTTCCTGAGGAGTGGAGGGAGCAGCCATGCTAAATATTTGACTGCCTTCTTGTATTCCGCCTGACGAGCCGCCGGTTTCGTTCCCGCATAGGAGATCCGTTAGCAAGAGTCGTATCCTCGAGAATACCAACGTTCACATTTAAGCGGTCGCAGGTTGGGCCCTGGGACAGCGTTTGAAGCGCCTGTTGGCTACGGCTGTGTTTTTTGGTTGACTTTGAGCCTGATTGACAGCTAGCGAGATGATCAATCTGGATGCTGCGCAGAGCATTGAGTATGACATCCGGGCTCAGTGTGGAGATCACCCTTCGATGGGACGACACCAGGGAGCGAAAGGTAGACACCTTTGTTGAAAGGTGAACCTCCTCGGCTCTGATGTCTTCTCTCGTATGTCGGCAAGCCGCGTTCAATGCGTTTCTGTTCGAAATCCAGCGCGAGTCCCACGGGAATCACTTACTCGAGAGTCCGGATGGATGCCCGGAGTCATGGCATACTCGTACACATGCAGATGAGGCTCGATATAGGATTTCTGGAATCGAGCCACGATCGCGCAGTAGTTCCTCTCTCCGAGCCACGAAAGACGAGCGGGATCCGACCGTCGTGTCATAGTTCCCAACAACAAAAGGGTCTGGAGCTTTACAGAAGCTCCTCAAGCCATCTTGGCTCCACTAGCGTCATACTCATAGATCTTCTCAGACCTCACCCACTCCGCTACACTCGGCGTGCACAAGCTTCTCACAAGCTCCCATTCACCTGCCTTCGCCGCTTTCCTGATCTTCGTCGAACTCACTCCCGCTTTGTCATTCGGCGGCACGAGCTGCAATTGCCTTGCCCATTCCTTCTTCCCACCATCAGCCTCTAGACCGCCGTCCTCAAGCTGCTTCACGAAAGCTTTCTGCTCGTCGACAGTGCCATATTCAGAGTTCGGGCGCAGCGTGACGCGAAGCTGGTGGCCGTGGTCGAAGTATGGGTTGAGCGCTGAGAAGGGTGGGTTGAAGTCTTTATAGTATTTGGCCGCGAAGAAGCGGGTCAGGGTGTCGTAGCCGACCAGATGGACGTGCTTGGGGACGTCTGGGTACCATTCCCGGCCCTCGTTTTCTATGACGGCGGACTTGTCGGTGTAGTATGGAACTTTGGTTACTCCGATGTCTACTGAAGTGATGGGGTATTCTTGCGGTTTACCCTTCATGCTCTCCAGCAAGTCTGTCGCAAAGATGGTCATCAGTGTCAGCCTCTGATCGAAGGACGCAGCAGACGGAGCCTTGTCTGCGTTCATGGTCGCAAAGAGGAGCAACAACCGATGCGGTCCAGGATGCTTGGAACTAGAGTCACTCCGAAGGGCTGACTGTGCCAACGTTTGATGTGCAATAGAAGGCGGATTGAAGGATGAGTCTAGGATGAAAAGAGTCTTGGGAGAATCTGCGGACGAAGGACGTGAGGGCTCCTTAGGTGTGAGATCGTGGGATGCAACCGTCCTGAGGACTCTGAATTTTGATGGCGAGGCCTGGAACACCTGAAGGGCTTCCTGCAACTGCGGCACCAGAAGGCCGAAGAAGGGTCGTTTGATGGCCATCAGGTCTGCCGATCTGTCAGTCGACCTGATGCCTCTCACGTGTCAGTCGACTTGGCGCTCATATAATGCATCAATGTCTAGCAGCTCACATTGTAGTGGCGAACAGAATATGGAAGTGGATCTGGTACGTGTATGTCTGAGTCGAAAGACCATGCCATCTGCCACTCGATGGATTTGTCAAGTCCCATTCATGAGTCATGCCAAAACCTCAAACTCACCTCGCGTCGTCGACACGTCCAGTATGCTTCAAGACTCAAGACATTGCGATTGTTGCTCAACTTGTACGTAGGTATTGCGGAAGCAACAGCAGAGGCCACCATGTTGAGGTAGGCTACAGGTTCATGACTCTTCAATGGCTACTCATGCCCTCACCTTCCGTCTGGCTTTGCTTCTTTCTCGACCCACATCGTTCTCAAGGACATCACTGCAGCTGCAACATGCGGCCAGGAAGAGATGGACAGCTCAGAGCAGGGTAGTGCGTCTACAGAGCGTGGCCCAGAGACGATGGACCGCTACAAGCCCTGCTCCAGCAACCTCAGTCATACCAACCACCACCACAGTCGATGACCCCGTACAGGCATACAATCCTCCCACGACCGGCCTCTTAGGCGCCCTGCCAAGGTCATGGGTACCGTACGCAGAGCTCATCCGCCTGGACAAGCCCATAGGCACATACTACCTCTTCCTCCCATGCCTCTTCAGCACTCTACTCGCGGCACCACTCACGAATCCCATGGTCGCGCCCACGACCGTGGTGGGAACCAGTCTACTCTTCTTCTCCGGCGCCCTGATCATGCGAGGTGCAGGGTGCACCATCAATGATCTTTGGGATCGCAATCTGGACCCGCATGTCAGTAGGACGAGATTACGACCGATAGCCCGCAAAGCCGTTACTGTGCCGCAGGCGATCGTGTATCTGGGCTTCCAACTCTTTGCCGGTCTGGCGGTCTTGCTGCAGTTCCCATGGCAATGCTTCTTCTACGCTACGCCGTCCCTGCTCTTCGTCACAGCCTATCCTTTGGCAAAGCGGGTGACGAATTACCCTCAATTCGTGCTCGGCCTCACCTTCTCATGGGGAGCATTTTTAGGTTTCCCAGCACTTGGAATTGGTTTGATGAGCAACACACCGGCCTTGATCAGCGCAGCGTGTCTCTACTCCAGCTGCGTGGCCTGGACCATGGTTTACGACATGATCTATGCCTATCAAGACATCAAAGACGACGTCAAAGCCGGCATCAAGTCTATTGCACTAGCCCAGGAACGGAACGGCAAGATCTTTTTGGCTGCTGTTTCGGCCGTGCAGGTCGGACTTCTTGCCGGGGCTGGTGCTGCCATTGGCGCAGGTCCCTTGTTCTACTTCGGCACATGCGGTGGTGCTGCGGCGACGCTGGGGTATATGATCAGGAAGGTGGATTTGAAGAACGTCAAGGATTGCTGGGCGTGGTTCAAGAAGGGGGCTTGGTTCACTGGTGGCGCGATCAGTTTGGGTTTGACTGCGGAGTATGCCGCGCACTATGTTGGATGGTATGAAACCGACAGGAAGGTTGAGGAGACGAATGTGCCCAAGACATATTGGAAGCAGATCGTCGAGTGGTCCCAAGGCTCTTAGTATGCATTCACCGCTCCATGGGCCTGTTGATTATCGCTCAGCGCTCTGCACGAGCGCTCTGCGGTGGCATATGGTTTCTTCACTGATCTGTCTGGCTGTGGATCATGCGGACAGTCGCACAGAGGCAATCTGGTTACCAAGGCTAGAGCCCGACAACGGAAACCGCAACCAGCTTATATACCTGTCGGCAGTGGCCTCAGATGCCGCAGTCCTGTCTATGGCATACAGCGCCATAACATATAACAGAACAATATATGAGGGCTCAGCATTTGGAAGCACAATGACTGACCGAAATCAACAGCAAATCTGGCACCAGTGTGGCCATCTAGCCACTGTGCTTCCATCGTCCCACCCTGAGAGCAATCCGCCTCACTCCTCAATTCAGGAACACAAAAGCTACGTCCACCCGCTCGATCTGCGCATCTCTGCGGCGAATTCAGCTGCGTCAACGCAAGTCAGTTCTTGCTGCAATCCGACCTGCTGTCAGAGTTGTATCAACGCCATCGAAGAACAGCACGGGGGACTCTTGAAGCATGTCAACGACTTGGTCAGGAGTGGGGAGAACATCGGGCCTGGGGAGATGGAGAGGCTGACTGAGAGGTTGAGAATGGCAGGCATCGTTTTGAATGGCGAGAAGGCGAGGCATATGAAGTGCTAGAGGCGGTGTGGATCTCGATCAAAGAGCATCTTATCAAGGAAACCGATTTCTGGCGGCGTCGAAGCATACTTCATCTTAAACCCTTCGAAGAGATTTTATTCATCAAGACCGGCGTCGGTCCTCACGGGACCTGATACCCACTGATCACAATCTCGAACACATCTCCTACCAACTGCCTCGCTGACCATCCTTACATCAAACCTCATAGCTGACACGCCGATCCCTAACATCCTAAGCTACCTCCACCTCCTACATCCTCACCCTCGCCTCGCGCCCTCAGCTCCCGACACAGCGCATGCACTCGTTCTCACGCCTCCGTCGCCCTCACCGACTGATCCCGCATCGACGTCCAACCCCGCTATATACTTTCAATCCGCCGTCGTATGCGCGGCCTGTGTCTGCATCCTGCGTGATTATACCTTTAGACGCTATTTATTCGTTTTCCTTGCCTAATAGCCTGTCGAAGATTTCTTGTGACCTTCAAGGGATATATTAATAAGGTCTTATACTATTTATCAACCTAATAGATCTGTTAAGGAGACTAGGATAGATTGTCTTTTAGAAGCTACGAGCGTAGTATGCTAGGCTTTAAATTAAAATATCATAAGATTATGTGCGCATGCTTAATTATGTGAGAACTAGTCTTATAGTAATTGAGCGTATAAGAGAGAGTAGCGGAAAATAATCTTCGTTTATTTTTCATCTTCTAGTTGAAGGAGGATCTATTCTGACACTCGTATCTACCGATGAGGTTCGCTCGACGGCTGCGTACCGATCGCTTAATCTAGCCTACAACTAGCGTCGCGACATTCCAAGCTCGAGAATCCGTTTTGTTGCGTACACTACACTCCGTCCCCTCTCCCACCTATTACTCCCACGGGCCCCGAGTCCGCAACCTCAACGGCCGTCGACACGGCTGCACACCCCTCCTGATCGGCATGCGCCGATCCAACCACTTGCCTTGCAGCCGCCCTATGAGCTGACTGGTAAGCATGTACACTAGAATGCCGGCAGGGATTTTGATAGCGACAAAGAAGAAGAGGTAGGAGAATGTGAGTTTGACTAGCTGCCAGCGATTCAGGGGCGGGATCATGGCCAGTTTCCTGGTCTCGAAATTGTAGACCTTGCTTAGGCACCATCTTAGGGGTGCGGGCAGGTTAGCCTGTAGCTTGGAGGTGAGGCGGGAGAGGGCGGCGTCGTCTTCGGTGGTGGGGTTGGGCGATTCTTGGCTGGGTTTCCTTTTGAGGCGGTGGGTGGCGCGGGCGTTGGCGATGACGTTCCAGACCATGTAGGCTGAGAGCATGATGGGGAGAGCGAGGGTGGGGTCGGGCTGGGTGAGGTCGAGACACCAGGGGAGACCTTCGGTTTGCATCGTTGGGTCGAAGTGGCGGGACGAGGGCAGGAGTTGGGATGTTTGGTCGATGGCGGTGGAAGCAGTTTCGCCGGTGGTGAACTGCGCGGCTTCTGCGGCAGATGAGAGGGTGGGCCCGGAGGAGGCGAGTTGATCGGGGGTTGGTGTTTGTGGGGGCCATTCTGATATGGCCTCATGTGGGGTGGGTGGGCTGGGCGAGGTGAGAGGTGCTGACTCGGGAGTGGATGACGGCAGTTCTGAACCATTTGGGTGGCGGAAATGGTTCCAAAATGCCTTAAAGCCATCGAACAAGTATTGCAGGGGATGCAGAATCAAGGGCAGCAAACCCTCACTGGCGCCGGCCTTGATGCGGATGGCCTCGGTCATGGCGATCAACATGCCGAAGCCCACGCCGCCCCTCCAGTGCCAGTAGGGGGCGCCAAACATTGAGCCCAGCTCGTGCAGCGTCGCTCGCTTCATGCGCCACAACCGGAAATTCATCCAGAATGCGGTCTTGGCTCGCGCGGGCAGGGAATGGCCGGCCTTCTGTCGCACCTCCTCGTCCACCTGTCGCGCCTCCCACATCTCGTCGCTCGACCGGAGCTGTATGATGCGCGTGTTGTTGACGGGCAGGAGCAACGCCTGGATCTGGGCGGCGCGACGCGAAGGCAGGACCGACACGCGGTAGACGATGATGCCGCGGGCGACGACGGCGGCGAGCGGAATGACAGCGCACCATGGCAGGCCGGTGGCGTGGAGGGCGTCGAGCAGGGTGGTGAAGGGCGTGACAGCGCTGTCGACCAGTGCCGACTGGTGGGGGACGGAGGCGGAGGCGGAGAAGTGTCGTGGTGGCGAGTGCTGGTACGCGTGGAGGCGGAGATGCGGCGGCAGAGACAGCAACGAAGCCCTCGCCGGTCGACAAGCCAGCATGATCGAGGCCATAGTGTGGCAGACCTATGTTTGCCTGATAGATACGACAGCGACTTTTCCACCTGGAAGGCGCGCTCGCGTGTGGTGCGATAGAGTTGAGGCCCGCCGGATCGGACCGACGGCGACAGGCGTCGGTACGGACCGTGGCCAGCCACGCGGGCGGGCCGGGGTCATGCAGGGTCGATCGGCACATGCGCGTTCCCAAGGGCTGACGTCGACGTGTGATTGTGACCGCCAGATGGGACATGGATGCATCATGCATGAATGACAGGCGACCAAACACCATGTCCAACCCAAACACAAACACCCGACAAACACCATGACGACCACCACATAAGCACCGACACCGTCTTCTTTTCGCATTGACAGGACGACGACGGAGAGATGGCGTGGCTCTTGAGTGTCGCGGCTCTGCTGCTGGGTCTGGCCGCGACGTTGGGCGTGTCACCACATCTCTTCCGCTTCATCGGGCGACAGTGGGGGGCCGCCATCCGGAGTCGCTCACAGCAGCGACGAGAGTTGTTGCTCACCCGAGCGGCGGCAGAAGAAGCAGAAGAGGAGGAGGCGCGTCGCAAGGGCGGCCAGCACAGTCCAGACCCCGGCAAGCTCGCGGGCTCAAGCAGCGCCAGTCTGGACGAGGAGTGGGAAAAGGTCGATCAAGGTGCCAAGACACCCACCGCGCCGCAGAGTAAGACGACGGGCGGGAAGAGCGACGACGACTATGCCGGCGTCATCGCCTTCTTCCATCCCTTCTGCAATGCGGGCGGCGGCGGCGAGAGGGTCCTCTGGGCCGCCATCCTCGCCACGCAAGCTCGCTATCCACGTGCTCTCTACGTGGTATACACCGGCGACCACGATGCTTCCAAGGAAATGATTCTCGGCAACGTCAAGACACGTTTCAACATCCATCTGGCCCCCTCCCGGATCGCCTTCCTCTACCTCAGCTCGCGAGAGTACGTCCTGGCCTCCAAATGGCCGCACTTCACCCTCCTCGGCCAGTCCATCGGCTCTCTCATCCTCGGATGGGAAGCCTTCGCCCTCCTGGCCCCAGACATCTACATCGATACTATGGGCTACGCCTTCACATCCGCCCTCTCCAAATGGCTGTTCCCTTCCGTGCCAACCGCTTCCTACGTCCACTACCCTACAATCTCCACCGACATGCTCTCCTCGCTGCACTCCGAAATCACCTCCGGCCAGGGTCTCAATGCTGGCCTCGGCAAAGGGATCAAAGGAAAAGTGAAGCAGCTCTACTGGGAGTACTTCGCCAAACTCTATTCCTGGGTCGGCGGCTCCGTCGACGTCGTCATGACAAACTCGAGCTGGACGCAAAACCACATCCAGGCACTGTGGCAAAAATCAAGAACGAGCAGACGCAAGAAGCGCGGCATCTCCGTCCTCTACCCTCCTTGCCCCGTGGAAGAACTCGCGGATAAGATCCCCGTCGATTCCACAAGCGAGAAGCAACGCACGAGAAACATCCTCTACATCGCGCAATTCCGTCCAGAAAAAATGCACGACACCATCATCTCCGCCTTCCACACCTTTCTAAAAACCTACCAACAACTCTGGGACCCATCCTCAGGTCGCACCTCCAAACCCAACCTCATCCTCGTCGGCAGCGTGCGCGACGACCACGATGAGAAACGCGTCTACAAACTCCGTCTCCAGGCGCAAGAAATCAAAGAAAACGTCCAGTTCGTCATCAACGCCAAGTGGGACCAAATCCTCGATTTCCTCAAAACGTCCTCCGTCGGCGTCAACGGCATGTGGAACGAGCACTTCGGCATCGGCGTCGTCGAATACCAAGCCGCCGGCCTGATCCCCGTCGTCAACGAAAGCGGAGGCCCGAAACACGACATCGTCGTCCCCGTCGACGGTGAACCTACAGGTACGTCAGTCCATGCATGTTTGGAAAGATTTTAACCCTAACGGCACAACCAGGTTTCCACGCGTCCACCCCGCAGGCGTTCGCGGAAGCTTTCGCCAAGGCGTTGAGTCTGGACGAGGCGGCCGCGTTGCGCATGAGGCTTCGGGCTCGGGAGAGCAGTTGGAGGTTCTCCGAGGAGGTGTTCAGGGCGGGGTGGGTGCGGGAGATGGAGGCGTTGGTTCGCTTGACCGGGATGAAGGGGTGAGGTTTGGATCACGTCTCGGTTCTTGAGGATGGATTATGTGGAGAAGCTCGAATGATTTGCAGCGTGGTATGCTTGCACACTTCGTGTATCCATTCTGCTCTGCTCTGCTCTGCTCTGCCCTGTCTGAATGGATGAATGGATGGAGGGGACAGGCTACATCGATCTCTCTCCTCCCCCGTATCGTCCCGGCCCGCGTGCATGAGCAGGCGTGAGCGCAACGTGACGCAACGCACCGCCATCATCTCGCGGTCGTGTCCGGGTGATGACGGCGGTGAGGGGAAGGAGACATACATACGTACATAGTATGGGATGGATGGATGGAGGATGGATGATGGATGGCAGGTCTTGCATCATGGCGCACGACAAGCTCCGAGAGAAAGGGAGAGAGGGAAACGGGATGTATGGATGCTCGTCATGACTACTAGCTGTATCACGAGGCATTCACCCTCCTGCTCCAGAACACTTGCAGCCTTATTTTCTCGTACCATACCGTACGATATTACTGCACTAGCCCTGCCGATGTGCCAACCCAATGATTCCTCCCTCGAGACACATCCTGCGTGATCCTTATCGCGGCCTCACTCCTCCTCCTCCTCCACCGCCCTCACAAGACTCCCCACCATCTCCGTCCCCGCGTCCGCCACCTCCTTGCCCCCCGCCACCATCTCCTCGCCCAACTGCTCCAAAAACTCATCCGCCCTCCTCTTCCCCATCCGCTCCCGCACCGCCTTCCTCCTCTCCTCAATCAGTTCCTTCCGCTGCCTCAACCGCTCCTCCCGCGCCCGCCTCTTCCGCTCCGTCTCCCGCCTCTCGGCCTCCAAGCCCTCCATCTGCCGCTTCCGCTCCTCGGCATCCTCAGAAAACTGATAGAAAGCCGTGCCCTTGGTACGAATCTCTCGCGAGGCGTCGAAATGCTGGTCCGGTGGCGGGGTCAGGGATCGATCGCGCTTCTTGGCCAACTCCTCCATCTGGGCGGCGACGGGGGCGTCCGGGTTGAAGGCGTGGGACTGGATGGTGTCGCCGTAGATGATGTGGGCGGGGGCGGCGGGACGGGCGGTGAAGCGATCGCTGTGCAGTTCCATCTGCCCGCGCTTGACCCGCTCGGCGTGTGCGGCTTCGGCGGCGGTGCCGTGTCGCGTGCGGCCGAACTCGTCGATGTATTCCACCATCGGTGCGGGGCCCGTCCCGGCATCGGCGCCGTCGTCGTCGTCGTCCTCCTCCTCCTGCTCCGAGTTCGGGTCGTCATGCCGCCTCTCGGCCCATTTGCGGTCAAAGTCGACGGCGTATCGGTCGTCGACATCCTCGACGTCGCCCCTCTTCATGGCGGCGTACAGTCGAGCCTTCTCCTCCATCTTGCGCTTGCTGCGTTCCCAGATCTGGCCGTCCACCGCGCCGACATCGGACGTGTGTTGCTGCCCATCTCGTCTCGCCCGCTTGTGCACGTTGCGGTTGTGTTGGGTGAAGATGTCGTCGCCATCGCCTTTCTTGGCGCGGGGTCGCGGTCTCTTCGGTGGTGGCGTGGGCTGCGCATTGTTGATCAACGAGGTCAGCTGCGAGGTGAAGGAGAGGGACGTCGACGACGAGATCTCTTTGTCGCCCGCCAGTTTGCGTTGCTTCTGCACCCCGTACAGCCCGTCATCTTTCGTCGAAGGCATCGTCGTGATTAATCAATTGTTGATGCAAATGTCGGTAATACATCTGAAGGTAAGTAGACAGTGAATGCCCATCAATGCCCCGCACACGTCAACATTTCTCTACCATTGAGCCATTGGAAACCTTCACCACCATTACCACCACCACCATGTCCAACCCCCGCTCCCTCTACCTGGCCGTCATCGGCGTCGGCGGCGTCGGTAAAGCCTTCCTCCATCAACTCCATCATCTCCAAACCCGCCTTCGCCACCAAAACCCCCCCACCAACCTCAACCTCATCCTCCTCCGTCGCAGCACCACCCAAATCTTCTCCTCGTCCTTCCAACCCCTCGACCTCTCCACCGTCCTCGACCAACTCCAGCAATCCCAGCAACCTCTCCTTCCCCTCCCTGATCTCCTCGACTATCTGCACACCGCCCCCGGCAGAGTCATCCTCGTCGACAACACCAGCGACCCCACCCTCGCCGCATCCTACCCCTCCATCCTGCAAAAAGGCATCTCCATCATCACCCCCAACAAGAAAGCCTTCTCCGACTCCCATGCCCTCTGGGCCGACATCTTCGCCGCCGCCGCCAACGGCACCGGCGCCCCGACCCACGGCTACGTCTTCCACGAATCCACCGTCGGCGCCGGCCTCCCCGTCATCAGCACCTTGAAAGAGCTCGTCGAAACCGGCGACGAAGTCACGAAAATCGAAGGCGTCTTCTCAGGCACCATGTCCTTCCTCTTCAACTCCTTCCAGCCTCTCGGCGGCGGCGGAGGCAAATTCAGCGCAGAAGTCAAGAAGGCGAAAGAACTGGGCTACACCGAGCCGGATCCCAGAGACGATCTCAACGGTCTGGATGTCGCGCGCAAACTCACCATCTTGGCACGCTTAGCAGGCCTACCGGTCGAGAGTCCTACCTCCTTCCCCGTACAATCGCTAATCCCCAAAGACCTCGAATCCGTGAGCTCCGGTGACGAATTCCTCGAGAAACTCCCTCAATTCGACCAGCAGATGGATGATCTGAAGGAATCCGCGACGAAAGAAGGCAAAGTCGTGCGCTTCGTCGGCAGCATCGACGTGCCCTCCAAGCAAGTCAAAGTCGGCCTGGAGAAATTCGACGCCAGTCATCCCATCGCGGCACTAAAGGGCAGCGACAACATTATCAATTTCTATACCAAGCGGTATGGCGGCAATCCGCTCATTATTCAGGGCGCCGGTGCTGGTGGCGAGGTGACGGCTATGGGCGTGACAGGGGATTTACTCAAGGTCGTGAGGCTGCTGCGGTGAGAGCGAGTGGGGAGAGGTGGTAGAGAGATATATACCTACGCTTTCAATGCGAATGCGCTTCTAGCGGGCGGCATGGTGGGTGTCTCGTCCATCTCAGCCAGACTCGCCATCATCACCTCCTCTCCATATGTGCTGTCCTCGTCACTGCTGCTTCAGACGATGAAAATGAACCGGCAAGTTTACATGACCTCTAGGAATGCTTATGACAGCATCGGCATACATGTATGCACATGGGCTTGATAATCTGATGTCACGACAGTACGTACCTAGGTATGAAGAGACCGAAAGGGTCGTTCGCGATAGACTGACTAACTCAACTAGTTGGTGCACTTCCTTCTATTCCACTGATGACGGAGTGTTCACAATGGCCACCAGCCTCGTGTTTAACTCCACCCTGGACCCCTTGCCCTGAGCGACGACGTGGCACATGAACAAAGCCCAACACGCCGATACTCGCGGCTACCATAAAAGATCCAACAATTATGATTAGGATCCTCCATTCTCCAAGCCCATAGCCAGAACGAACCCTGCCGGCTATTCCTGCTGACACGACCGCATCGCCGACGAAGCCCGAGACAACGGTCGCGACGCCTCGCAGGGCCAGGAGAGCTCCGGAGACCATGGAGACCTCGTTGGTATAGTCAGCATTGCCGACGACCGCCACGGCGAAGTGACTTCTGAGCACGATGAAGCTGAAGGAGAACGCTCCGAATACGATCCCGAAAATGGTCAAGACCCAATATGCACGAGCTAAACCCCAGATCACGAACACGGCGAAGGCGCTTGCCAGTGTGCTTAGCAGCAATGGGACCCGGACACCGACCGCGTCGCTACTCTGAGCGTCAGTGGACCTTGGTTGTAAAGTCCTAGGCTGAGACTTACATTAGCAGCCCAAAGAGAGCTTGCCCGAGCATTCCGGCAATGTTGAGTATAGTCAGTAGTATCGCTCCTTTCCCGGCGGACACACCCAAATCTGATGCATAAGACGGCAAATAGGCTGCTGGGAGGAAGTTCGCTAGACCTTGCAGGAAAACGGACGTTCCTAGTACCCAGAACAAAGGACGTCGAAAGAGGGCGTGCGATTGTGGCCGGTCATCCACCACGGCCTCGTCCCGGTGGCGCTCCTGGAGGCCAAATACCGCGCACGAAATCGTGACGGCGGCGAACACCGCCCAGCCGATCAACACCGGGCGAGGCCCAAACTTCCGCAACAAGGTGGAGAAGATGGGCGAGAATGCGGCGGCGGCGATGTTGTTCGATCCGAAGCTGGGCCATGTCCCGTCAGCACCCCGTGACCACGATCAGGCTGGATATCCCCACTCACAAGAGACCGTTGGCGAGACCTCTGCGCTCGAGGAACCACTCGTCGATAAAGCTTATCGACGGCGCGAACACGAGGCCGCTTCCGACGCCGTAGATCAGGCCTTGGCTCATGAGGACTTGGATCGGCTGTTCTGACCTGTCAGCGGGCCGCTTGCGCGATCGTATGCTTACTGGGAGCAGCGGACGGTCCGAGAGAAGGCTGCGCCGATGCTACCGCCCACGACGAGGACCATGCCCGTCATCATCATCTGTTTCCTCCGGTGCATGCGACCTGACAGGTATCTAAGCAGCAGCGGTGCCAGGATCTGAAGGAAGCCCTGCTCGTGGAGGTCAGCGCGCACATGTCCTTTTGTTTTTCGAACACGAGATTCATGCCGCACCAAGCTCATGACCCCTATCTCCGTCACGATCTGGCTGCCGGCAAAGGGGGCATAGGTGAAGTAATAGGATCTGAAGACGCCAAAGGCGCTGACGAAGCCTGTTTTGATAGATGAGCAGGCGACTCGCAGAGCTCGGGGACGGTTCGTGGACGGACCCCAGGTTATCATCAACGTCGCCGAGACAGCCGCAAGAGACGTCCAGGCCGCTCGGCCGCGATCTTGCGGTGGACAAGCCGACGGAGCTCCGTGGCCTTCTTCTGCTGCTTGCAGGGCATGGCGGGACTGTTGCATGTTTGCATCAGCTGCGTGTCGCGCTGTTGTCGGATCAGTGGTAGACGTTGAACAATGCTTGAGAGTTGCTGGCGTTGCTTGCGATGACAATTCACCTTGATGACCAGGCCAAAGGAGCTGCAGTATTTATGGAAAGCTGCTTGCCGGACAGTCGACATGCGCGGACATCGCGAGATTCCATAGTCGTCCCACGACGAGGATCCATCGTCGATATCAGCTTGCTTTTGCGCATGCCTGCTCCTGCTGCGTTTACGTAGTGCTCAGCAGGGTGATCCTCTCGACTGTCGTGGATCCGCAAGTCAGCATCGTGGAATTCCATTACGTCCTGGAAGTTCTACGCACATTGATGAATGGTCAATCCGAGCCGGTCGAGATGCCAGTGTTGCACGAAAGCTGAAGAAGCCGTCGTCTACCGGTGAAGCTCTGTACCGCCTTTGTACCCGCTCGTCATATTGAGCCTCGCGATGCTGATGCGTCTTGGTTTGTACAAAACAAACATGACGGTGTAATGGTAGAACATACTCACCGGTGGAAGAATTGCGATGGAAGCACTTTTTGGCTAGAGATGCTCATAGCTCATATGCACCTGTAGCACTGATCCGCTAGCTGCTAAGGCCAGCAATAGGCAGCATGTACCGGACACCGCCATTGGTAGACCATGCTGGTGCTTACGTGGACTCGAAACCCCAGCATGCATTTGTATCGCATCGTGGTCGATCGTGATGAATCACAGAGAACGCAAGCTGCGGCGAAGGTAGAGCAGACCTCGCCTCAAGTATATCCAGAGTCTTCTGCAGGTCAACATGCTTGCCACAGTCTGAGCAAGCCTCACCGGTCTCGAATCGATCTATAAAACGACCATGGCACCTCGAAGCATGAAAGACAGCAGCAAATTGTCCACCGCTTGATCGACACACCAAGTTCACCAACATATACTCTCCCGTTCTTCCCAAAGGCTCGACGCATCTATCGTTCCCATACCCTCCGATATGCCCACCAGATTACCTGCAGCTGGCACGACGATGCCCGGCACCGGCGACCTCGCGAAGCTATCGACCATCAGATTCTCCCTGTTACTAGACGGCGAGCCGGCGGAAACCAGAAAAATGATCGCTGCCGCTGAAGACGTCGGCTTCTTCTACCTCGACCTCACCGATCAAGGTTCCACCAACATGCTGTCTAATCTCGAGGTGCTCACCGGCATCATGAGAATCTGGTTCGCGAGGCCGGAGCGCGAGAAGCGCAACGTGCCGACCACCACCAAAGCACACGGGTTCGTGCTGTGGCTCTTACGGACATACGGATTTCGCTGACATGATGATGTGCTGGTCAAGCTACAAGCCAGTAGGCTTGCATGCGGGAGTTGGTGGCAAGTCAGACGGCTGGGAGGCCTTGAAGGTGAGAGGCTTTTCGTCCCCGGATCCCAACACCAATTCGACCCGCTTCTAACCAAAAGAACACCGCCAGATCGGCCGCCAAGAATTAAAAGGACGCTGGGCTTTAGCCGACGTCGTGAAGGACCATGTCGATCGCTACGACGAGTTCGTGGCTCAGTGCCACTTCGCTCTGACCATCATCTTGAATCGCCTCTCCTCGGGTCTGGCCCTCCAGGGTGACCACAGCCTCCAAAAGCACCACCGCGACGACACGCCATCCAAATCCTCCGTCTTCTTCTTGCACTACCCGCCTCGCGACGACGCAGGGGCCAATATGGGCCAGAACATGCACACGGACATGGGCACCCTGACGCTCCTGTTCGCCATGCAATGGGGTCTCCAAGTTCTCTGCCGCGCAGACTCGTCCGCCAGGAGCTCCGCCACCGAGGGCGAGAAGCTGGAGTGGAAATTCGTGCAGCCCCGGCCCGGACACGCCGTCATCAACGTCGGCGATACGCTGCGCTTCCTCACCGGACGGCGGCTGCGCTCGGCGCTGCACCGGGCGTTGCCAATCCAGGCGGAAGACCGCTACGCCGTGACGTACTTTTTGCGGCCCAGCGATGACGCCGAGTTTCTGGACAGCGATGGCGCCACGTCGACCGCCCTGGATTGGTATTTGAGGAAGAACGAGACGTATGAGGATTCTCATGAGAATCAGTTGAACGGCTCGGTGCTGCTGGGGGGCTTAGAGGAGCAGGTTGAGATCGTCAAGGATCGTCGTGAGGTGTGCCTGGGTTGATGTATTGTCGTTGATTCAGACCAGTTGAGCACTGGGATGTCGGACCCAGCGGTGCTGATTGAGGTGCTTGGTTTTCGATGACGAGCTTTTGCGCAGCATCTCGGATGAGGGCGATGAGACTGTTCGACAGCAGGGTTGCAGCATCGTACAATTTCTTGGCATTGAATTGACTTCAATTTGCACAGGATCTTCTTCTCTTGAGATCCATCGCCGTACGTGCTGCGGAGCTCACCATCGTTGATTCACGATTCAGCACAGGACCATAGTGTCCTGCTATCAGGAAATCACTATGTGTACAGTCGGGTTCGAGGTCGAGGAATCTCCAGAGCTGCACTCCCACACAGCTCGGCAGAGAGATCTGAGGGTTTCCACCTTGTCGAACTCTTTTCTCTGCGGCTTTTGACTTTCCATTCGTCTCTGGTGATGAGACGTCCTGTACAGAGTATGCAACGAGACACATGTGATTGGTGCAGTGTTGTTCATGCCAAGCTCGGTCGATCCAGTGGCCATCATCCATCCCTATACATGGTTCGGATCTAGTTCAGGGTCAAGATTCATCGATCTAGTCCATCAAGGGACCTTGGAGTAGCTCCATATATCCTCGAGCTGGTATGGATTCTTTGTCTCTATCAACTGAAGATTCGTATGCTGAACCCAGGACTTGGACTTTCACCATATGATGTAAGTGCTCAGGATCTCGCGGCCGTGTTGGCGTGTGACATCTTTCGCGCCGTCGAGACTTTTCTTAGAATAACATGCAGCGGGACAATACAGTCGCTGTTTGGAGCTGTCGTTGTTGACCCGTGTAGTAACCAGCTCGCACGGCTGCACCACTTTGCCCGCAGTTCCGCGCTTATACACAAGACCCAGCTCGCCGCAGACTGTTGTGTTGATGTATTGCACGGCGTGGTTTGTAAGCAGGAGATTTGCGGCAAGGGTCGCTGACGTTGCGGTCGCTTCGTCATTGATCCGGCCGGGATGTAGGACGTTGATATGGTCCGCACCAGATAGGGATCGAGGATCCTTGGCGAGGGCAGTCATTACTGCCATGATCGGGGGGGCGCGGGAGCAAAGCCCGGTATTAGTCTGTCGCCAGCCCTTGTCGCGATTCCGGGTTGAGCTACGGCCGTCCATCTACTCGACATGGCTCGATATCACCTGATGTGTTGAGCTGCATCTACATTCCACAAGGAAGGCCGTGTTGATTGTCTATCGGTTGTACTAAGCCTTTGGACGCGGCTGACGGTCGTCTTGTCATAGACTATGTACTGTCGCTAAAAGCAGGCTGAATCCCGCGGGAATCTATGGTATCTGCCGCTTGCTAGTATGTCCCCAACGTCGGTTTGTCCATTCAGACGAAGATGTGGAGGCAAGGACCACAGTTGTGGAGGATCCGACGACCTGTCATAGCCCGATGCCATTCCATGATTCCGGCACTCACAGTCATACGCGTCTATCCTCGTCTGTGCATATTTCCGAAGACGATTCTCTTGACCTCGTAACGGCTCCAGGGATGAACTCTGGGAGCGATGCAGATCTTGCTCTAGGGTACTTGCGTTCCAATATGCACAGGACCTCTATGAACTCTTGTGGGACCAGTGTGTCCCGGTAGTCCAGGTCAATGCCAACCCGCTCCAGAAATGCATCCCTGATGCCAACACCATTCGCTGAGTTGCACTGCTAGTCAGTCACGCAAATTCCAGTTGTAAAACTTTGACATCCATCAATTCTGTACTCGAGCCAAGGCGATGCTCTGCCTGCTGAGTGTGACACTTGAAAACATCTAATTACCCGGTCGCATAGTGGACGCATTGCGTGGATATCTCCTGCCATGGGTCGTTATATAATTGCACTGCTCGGCACTGGCCCTGGGTCAAGGACATCGCCTAGGGTGTGACACGGTCGAGTATCTCTGCAGGAACAGCCCTGTGGATGTAGCGAGGCTGCAAAGAATGAAAACCGTGGAGACCACCTCCCCAAAAGACTTTGTCCAGGCTTTGGATATGGACGTCGGAACGCTTCAGCTCCAGGCGAGCATTCGGTGAGGAGCAAAATATCTTCGGGACTCAAACCAGCCTGGTGACAGTCTCCAAAAACCTGCACAGGCCTTCATCGTTCTTGTACAGTCAAGCTGCAGGATATGGCGGAGTCTGTTCAAGTGCTTAGCAGCAATCTGACTCTGGAACCTCTACAGAAGATGACGCAGAAGATCCTGGCGCAGGTAATAATAAAAGCCCTAGTCGGCATGTTCCACGGCTCGCATGCTGTAATAGAGCGATTTCATTTTTCTGGACTACGCCTCACGCGAAGAGCCAATCTGAACCTGCCAGACCGTTCATACGTGGCGAGTGCTCTACACTCAAGTACGACCCGTCCGAGGCGATCATGGCCACTGCAATTGAATTGACATAGTATGAATCGCATGTGTTGGTTGTATCAAAGAAGAGAAGTATCTTACACGAAATATGAAGTCTCAGGCTTACGTAACCTAGAAACATCTCAGGCCTTAGGCATTCACGACCCAGGTATCCACAACTACTGCACATCTATATCGTGCAATGTAGCGTCCATTGATTTCTTGGAGCTTCCTAAAAGTCGCTATGTGCGATTGGGTCACTCGCCTATGGACCTTTGAGGAAGTATGGTTGGCGCTTTACAAGGCTTTCTTCGCCTTTGAAGACTAATTGGTCCTGATCTGAGAGCAGTCGCAAGGAGTAAGGCATCTCGATATCCTCTCTGAGATGCGCAAAGGCCATTGACTCCCTGTCAGGCTCGGTGAGCCACTGATTCGAAGGCTACGAGAGGCAGAAAGATTGAGGCCAACAGGCGTAGCGACGTCCGAGAATTGCCTGTACGACCAAGCCTCGAAGATTTGTACAGCATCGCGGACGGCGCTCTGCTATGGAGCTGATGTTTCTTCAAGGAGCACGCTCGAATCAGAATGGATCTCGCTGAGCGCCGAGAACACTTTTGAGCAGAGAAACCAGACGACCAGGCTCTGTGGCGTCGAGCACGAAGACGACTGTAGGTCCTAAAGGTATCTGAATGGTTAAAGATGTCCTTCTCGCAGCTGGCGCACTTCTTGGTCTACCTAAGGGCGCTTTTCGCGGTGAATCGGACAGCAGGCGAGGCCGCTGATCGCTCCCTCTGTACGATTCATACCAGACAAGACAAGGAAGAAACGGACGCTTCGCTACGCCAGTGCTGAAGGATGCAGCCATAGTGCTCGCGTCTCGACCAGGTAGTGTCTCGACCAGGTACCATCGCTTGACATTGGAATGCATCCGCAGACATCATCGATCTCTCATTGCCCGCCGTACTGATCGCTAGGCTCAGGACAGAAGCGCAGCATAGCATGTGCGCTTATTTGGCCATGACCAACACAGCCATATCTGAGGAATCGCGGCCGGGTCCGTTTTTCGAGCGCTTTTCGTGCCTAGAAGCTCGTAAGGACGAGAGTTGTGCATGGCGGCTCGATTGCGTAGCATTGGACTCGACCATATATGTTGCGGTAGGTGACTCGAGAATTGCACACACCGGAACTCGTCAGTACTCTCTGGTGCGGCTCTGTCCCTAGCTGACCTCTTTCGCTCTCACTTATCTGACTCTGGAAAGGGAAATTGGCGCTGTATAGATTTGTATGTCCGGTACTTGAAGCCGTCCGATGTTTGTGTTCGAGATTGGCAACACTGCCACTGGGATGACCGGCGTGACCAGTCGGCATAATGAGAATGTCTGCATCGAGTCTGCACTTATGCCGTGTTGGTGGTGACAATCGCAGCCTCCTCCACCGTTGGTGTCACCGCCTTGGAAAGCAAGCCAGTCTTCGCGATCACAGTCGCTGACATGATCTTGATTGCGGATATCTGTTATGTAGGCCCCATTTGTGAGCATTCTGACACGATTGCAGTCTCGTAAGCTGGTCGTCATGACTGAGCAAATGCCCTTTAGGCTTCTTGATCGTGCATCAGCCAGGCAGGCGGTCCATGTGGTTATCGGTCAAGCAGACCTCTCGCTCACATGACTGATGATGTATGCTATATCTGTCTCCAGACCTCATGCTGTCAACCATGGCACGAATGTCGCCACCAAGTTGCGATATAGCCGCCCTGGTCCCTCATTCGTAACGAGCCGGCGCCATCATGCGCCATGAGCGTCTGCACCCACGGCCCCAGCGTGGACTATGGCTCGAAGTCGACTGTTTGCATCTTGTCGTCCGTCTGTGTAGTCTCCGATGGTTGTACAAGCTTTAGCCGGCAGAGAAGTGTGGACTTGCGCTCGCCCGAAGCGAAGCAGAATCTCGCAGCATATGCAGTCTGCACCAGATGATTGGCAATAATGCTGTGTGGCGTAGTCTCCAAGGCTGCGCTAGTGCATCGTGACACGATCTCGGCCTGGTCAGCAGTATGGCCACTTCTCCTCTCCCTCTACGTGTGAGTCACTGCTGGGCATAGCACCTCTCTCAGTGATTGATCGTAAAGACGCGCTATCAAGATGAGCCCTGATACCAGACATAGGATGAGTGCGTGGTGGTCTCGGATGACGCGCCGGCAGTGTCAGCAGCGCCGCTCCTCTACTACTGGTAACGGTGCAACAACATCTGGAACGCTCCCGGCTACCTCGTGTACCGTCTCACCGTGACCCAGATTGCAGCATCACCGCCACCACCGCCTCATCACAGTTCACCTGCACCCTCCTCGGCTCCGACGTCGGCTCAATCATCGCCGCTCGTCGTGCCTTCCATATCGGGGTCCGCGCTAAGCCCGGCCCGACCGCGCATACTTGACCACCGGCCATCGTCAACTTCTGCGCTTTCGTACTGAAGTTCCTCGCCAAGTCTATCAGCATCTATGAGAAGGAATCGGTCGTCCGCTTTCTGCAACCCTTTGCTCAGATTGGCCAGAGTAATGACTTCCAGACCGAATGTGCCGAGCATGAAAGGCGCACAGAAGCAGAGGCCGCTATCTGCGAACGCTTCATGAGCCAAATGGACCGCCACCAGGCCAAAAGCTTATATGGCAACTTTTGTGCCACCATCGGCGAGATCCAAGCAATCCGAAACGTTGCTGGATCTATAGACAGGCTACAAAAGAAAATTGATCTATTGGCGCTCCAGCCAGTGGAAGGTGCAGCATTCGACTCCTATGCTGCCGAGGAGACCGCTATGTGCCTAGCGAATACACGAGTTGAGTTCTTAAAATCCGTTATGAACTGGGCCGATGACTCGAACGGGAGCTGCATCTACTGGCTAAAGGGCATGGCTGGGACTGGAAAGTCGACCATCGCACGGACTGTTGCTGATATGCTCAATAAGAAACAGATGCTGGGTGCTAGTTTCTTCTTCAAATGTGGCGAAGCAGACAGAAGCTCATCGCGCAAGCTCTTCCCAACATTGGCGTCTCAACTAGCGGCACGGCTCCCGTCATTTGGTGAAGAGGTTGCCAAATCCTTGGAGTCACATCCGGGTGTGTGCGACAAGATCCTGCGCGAGCAATTCGACAAGCTGATGCTAGACCCGCTCAACGCTACTACGGTGCCGCGATCTGGACAATTGACATGGGTCATCGTACTGGATGCGTTGGATGAGTGTGCCTCTGCGAGGGGGAGAACAGATGCTAAGCAGTCGCAGGTCGTTAGTCCATAGCGAACAAAGCACCTCAGTCTCAGTGACAGGGCTCAAAAGAGTCATCATGAGCGCGACTGCCTAGGCTTGATCATCACTATCTGATCCTCACACAACACGGGCTAGCTCAAAACTTCACGACGACCTTATGCGGACGCCAACGCCGAAGTCGTCGAGAGCATGTGCTGTGCCGCCTGCCGCTGCTCTTCCAAATACACATACGTCTAGCGCTTACGTATCGACCATATTCGTCAGCCTTAGTGCTCATACAGGATTCCCGCACTTCGCCCGTCTTAGGTTGGCATTTTCGAAGCATCCAGCCGTGGGATCATACTCTACATCATGGAGGGTAGCGAAGCGGCAATAGTGCTTAAAGTCGGCGTAACAGTTTTTGATGCCAGACCACAGGTTGTCACCTGACAGTGAATCTCGACATTCCTCCTAGTGCCACCCGAATTTCTTAGTATCATGTACCTGTGTTATTCACTTAGTAAAGAGACGGACATGCACAAGGACCTGTCTACGACAGCGCCATTATACCAGAAATACACCATTGTCGGCGGCAGAAAAACTCCTCTCCGTCGTGCGCCTGCTCGCTCCCTCATGGGCACTTTGGTAAAGTCGACGGGTACAACGCAGCGGTCAATTAGTATCACAGCTCCCGCTTGCCAGGCAGCGGAGTTCCTCACATCGACATGCAGATCTCCATCATCAATCAATAGCGATGGGCGCTTCAATTAGCAGTGGATGACCGGTCTCCCACCCGGAACCACCACAGAAGTCGAAAAGATACGCATGCGTGGCAAACACAAGACTGCGATCTTTGAGCCTCGCTGGACAGTTCTATAGCTCGCGGTCATACAAAACATGTGTGTATCCTTCAACCACAATTTGTCTGGGATATGTCGATGGATAAGCAAAGGCGCTGGCTTCATATATCCTCAAGACTGCGCCGGCAACACTATTCCCTGATTCGCTGAGGAGACGATCCGACGCAATATCAATGCGGTCGGATTCCAGACCAATAGCAACGACCTGATGTTAGAGCTGCAAGGCCAGGACGTTCGAGGTGAGGCCTGCTGGGTGGCGATAATGTTCCTTGCCGAGCGTAACACGACGTGTCGAGTTGTTGTGAAAGCGTGGTCTATAGGCTTGAAACATGGCGCCGATGTTCAGAACAGGGTGAGAGAGACCTCCGCAGGACCAAGTTCCAGAGTCCGGGTTGCTTCTTTATGAGCTCACAGGGCTGTGTACCCAAGAGATCCCGCTTGGCCTTTTCGATCTTACGTCCAGTCCGCGGAGAAGGACCATCAGGAGCATGACATCCCCCACCAATTCGAACAAATGCTTGTCTTCACCGGCAGCGCAAATTTACGACCCTCACGAAGCCACGCGTTCCCTGGTCGATGTCGCATCGTACTCGGATTGTACCACGCGATCAGATGATTCAGATCGCGCTTCTCCCGGCTCGCACCTACCGGACTACATACCTCCGTGCCAATCCGATCGACCCTTACCCTGCCCGAGCAGCCTCATCAGCTTCCTGTGCCGAGTTGTTGATGACACATCGTTTCTCTGCAAGAGAAGCCTCTTCCCTCTGCGGCTGCTCATTATTTACCCATCATGCGGGCAGGTCTTTGGTTTGCCGTGACCTGGACCATGACCACACGCCCGGATGTATAGAAAAGAGCAGAATACGGCTCGATGTTTCAAGAATCAAGACCAGCCCAAACCTTGGCTGTCAGCGCAAGCCATCCATGTCCTTCTTTTCCTGTACGATCCGGTGTCCGATCCACTTTTGTATCTAGAGATCAAATAATAAATTTCCACGATCGTCCAAGCCAGAGACACAAGACACCGATGTCTCTCTCTACAGCTTGCTACGGTCACGTTTGTGTAATAAGCAGCTGACACCATCGCTTCTACCGACATTGGTCCCAGAGACAACCTTGGCGGACAAAAAAGTTGTACAGCAGCAGTAGCAGCATTAACCAGCACAGACACGAACATTACTACCGTTCAAAAACGCAAGCTCGTTCACTTCAATCACTACCAAGATGAGGCCGCTCACCTTGCTGCCGTTCCTCGCCTCACTGGCCTGGGCAGAGTGGGTACGTCGTCCTTTCCGCAGCCTCGCGCCCCTACCGCCACTCCCGCCTAGGAGCATACCTCCACCCTCCACAGCAACAACTCAGCTAACCCAGCCTCCGCATCAACAGAACTGCACCCTGGCCGTTCCAGGATCAGGCGCACCTGGCGCCTGCTTCCCAAGCGGATATGACGCGGACATAGGAGGGCAACCAGTGCCTTGCCGCGCCGTAAGTCCTCTGTTTCGCTGCTGCAATTTGCGTCATTATTCTAGGCTGATGAGATGTCCGGTCAGGAATTCCCGTGCAAGCAGCAGGACCATGAGTGCAACCCATTTGATGTGCCGGGGTATTCGAAGGGGCTTGCGTTCTGCAGTAAGCCGTGACGAGTCGTTATCATCGGGACTCGGGATGAAGTTTGGAGATGCCGCTCTTGTATTCAAAGTGCGATTATAGTACCCGCACAGTGAGTGTTGTTTCAAAATGTACCAACACAGTACGCCGCGCTCGAAGGACTCTTAGGCGCCTAGGCAATAGACGCCAGATCGGATGTAGTTAGTTGATATAAAAGAATTGATTATTACGTATGCTTCTAATAACCGCATTTTAGAGAATTCTCTATACGTAAATATATACGTAATTATAATCCTTTGTTATAGAGATTGTCCTTAGTAGTAATTATAATAGTAAATAGTCTATAAATAGAAGAATTAATACTAATAGCATATCTTACTAATACCTTATTAATTATATAAGACTATTTATAATACTAATATTTTATCTAGTCTTATATATATACTTAGTACTAGTTATATACTAAGGTAGATCTATAATACTCTCCTATCTACTAATACTTAAAATAGTGCTATAAGATACTACTAGCAGCTTTAGTAACTACTATTAAGTATATATAAAGCGTCTAGAACCTCCTAGTAGTATCTAAGGTATATGTATATATATAATTACTAACTAATAGATATAGATCCTAACTATTTTACTAATTAAGTAGTCTCTCTTTTAGAGTATATACCTCCTAATAAAGTAGCATAAGTCTATTATTTATTAGTACCTATATAGAGACGCCGTATTAATCTTCTTAGGTTAGTAGTACTAGTAATAATAATAGTAATTATTAGAAAGTATAGTCTAGTTAGCCTTTTAGAGAGCTATACTTGTCTCTAGAGTTATATAGTACTAATTACCTAACTTATATAGAGATATAGCTATAGAGTAGATACAACCTATAAATAGAACAATACAATTAATATATTATTTCCTATTCTATAGTCTCCTTATAGAGTAACTTCTATCTACACTATAAAGACCTATATATATTATATCGAAACCTCCTTAATCCGATAGGTTATAAGCCTAGGTTTTATAGATACAAAGTAAGAGCTCTAGGATAGTATAGGTTGCTCCTACACCTATAAGCCTTTAAAGAAGGAGCAAAAGAAGAGAGGTAGACTAGAGGCTTACTACTATAGTATATAAGAAGCTTTAGAAGATCCTAGTAGAGTCTAGAAGTCCCTAAAGATATATATAAGCTATAAAAGCAGCCTAGTAAGGCATACTCTTAGGAAGAGTATAAAGAGGAAAGGATTTAGCCTAAGGACTTATAATTATAAAGACTTAGTACTAAGTACTATTAATACCTTAAGTTAGTTAGTATACTACTTAGGAAGGACTTAAGGAAGTTAGAAGTACTATAGAGCTTTAGAATCTATAGTAAGGAGGGTAGCTATCCTAAAACTACTATTTAGGAAACATTAAAAGAGAATTGATTCTTAGGAATATTAGTTTTTTGTTTAAAAGAAGAAATTATAGATTAAGAGAGTAGATTTAGTAGGCAGAGAGCTATACTAATACTAATAAGAGAAAACTATAAGTCCTAGTTTAGGATAATAAGGATACATCTTATATTAAAGTAAGTAGACTAGGTCCTAGATAAGATTATAGTAGACATACCTATAATAACTCCTTTAGAGCATATATTAATAACATCCTTAGGGTTATTAGATAACTTAATAAAAAGGGCATCTTTTAAGAAGCATAATACTATAGCTCTCTATAAGATATACATCTATATATTAGAAGATAACTAATAAATAACCTAGGAGATTAAATATACAAAGGAACTTTAGGAGTAGGCTAAAGAAAAGTATAAGAGAAGACTTTAAGCGATAGGTAGGAGTCTACTTTAGTAGTATACTATATTCGAAATATAGGAGGACTAGACTGTTAATAAAGCTTAGTAAGATCTTAGTAATATTATAAGGAGAGTAGTAGTAATCTTATCCTAGTTTAAGGAAATTAAAACTAAGGAGAGGAAGATTTAGTAGCTTCTTATAGATCTCCTAGATTTATTTATATTAATTAGAGACAAGATTAACCTTAGGTAAGACTCGAAGCTATAAGATATCCTAGGCATCCTAAGAGAGAAGTAAGAGCAGATAATATAACGAGAAACAGCTATGTTTGTAAGAAAAGGATATAAGCTATCTAGATAGTAAGGAAGATAGAAATTTGTTAAAAAGTAAAGGGTAGTCTTATGCCTTCTTGCTTAAGTTAGAATAAGAAGAGTTATACTAGATTATAACTTACTAGTCCTCTAACTAAGGCCCTATAAGCTTGGCCCTAGGAGGAGTATTTAAGGGGGAGAGAGAAGAGATAACTCCTCTTCTCTAAT